>PYXC01002197.1:157500-167500 GCA_015244755.2 Tenualosa ilisha | reverse complement strand
TACGCAGCGGAGAGTTTTTTTTCATTGAGTTTCTTTTCATTTATTTGAACTGTAAGCGTAATGGCCTGGGCAAAAGTTGACTTCAATGTTTGATATTTGCATTACGGGAATGGTAATTGCAGCGAGATTCATGTAGGCTATTTTAAAATGCATGCATTGCAAAGTGTATATTATTATTGGCTTGTGTGGTTACATTGCTTCATTTTCTTAGATTGTTTAGTTTTCTGTGAGTTGAATGTGTATGCTAATGGGGTTAGTTTATTGATATCTTCATTGACTATGTAGTCCTGTTTAAATTGAACTTGGTTTGAAGTGGAATAATATTTCATAATTTAATGGTTTAAAGTCTATATTTATAATGTATTATTTTAGACATATTTGCAAATGCATAGTTGCACAATGGCATTGTATTTTTGCATAACTGCATTGCACATTTATAATTGCTGTTGTGCTTTCTGTTTCTATTTCCTAAAGGTTTTTCACCTAAAGTTAAAACTACTGAAGCTATCATTGAGAATAAGATGGCTACTGCTTAATTGACAGACCTTTAGTTTCCTATTGCTAAACATCTTTGGCATTTTTATGGACTTGTGCTCTGAACTTTAATAAAAAAAAAAATAAAAAAAGGAAACAAAGTCGTCTTGTCAAATCTTTGAGTGGAACCCAGTTACCTTAAACCTCCATCAGATGTCACATTGCTTTTTCAAGTTGGGGAAAATTGCACAAGTTAAAATAACCAACAAAACCCCCACAACTTGAGTGTGTGTGTGTGTGTGTGTTTGTTTGTAGTATGAACTTCTAATATGGATTTACCTGCTGTTTTAGTTACACTGAATTGGAATATGTGATTAAGCTACAATATTGGTGAACAAATTTAACTGAGCTGCATTGAAATTCTCTGAACACAAGCAAACCCTGAGGGCAAATATGTTCCCTTTAAATCTGAAGTGTCAGGAGCTGTTGGCCAAGAAAAACCTTTTTCCCAAATATTTGTGGAAGCATCAACCTTAGCACCTCTAACTGCAACTGCATGTGAGACCGGGGAGAGACACACACTCACTGTGAGACACGGGGGGAGCGTTAGTCAGGGCGGAGTGTGTGTGAGAGGGAAGAGTGTGTGTGAGACACAGGGTGGAGAGTGTGTGTGAGGGAAGAGTGCGTGTGAGACACAGGGTGGAGAGTGTGTGTGAGGGAAGAGTGTGTGTTAGACACAGGGGAGAGTGTGTGTGAGAGGGACGCATGTGTGTTAGACACAGGGGAGGGTGTGTGAAAGGGAAGAGTGTGTTTGAGACACAGGATGGAGTGTGTGTGAGGGAAGTGTGTGTTAGATACAAGGGAAAGTGTGTGTGAGAGGGATGAATGTGTGTAAGAGTGTGTGAGACACAGGAGAGAGTGTGTGTGAGTGTGTGTGACACCAGGGAGAGTGTGTGAGAGTGTTTGAGACACAGGGGAGAGCGACTCACTCATTGAGTTGAGGAAGTGAGATTCTCCTCTTGGTCTTCTGAACCATGTTGGCCTGGTTCCTGAGGCCGATGTGGATGACAGAGGGGGCCAGCTTACACGGCTCCCCGTCCACCTGCATAGGGATGGCCTTGGAGGTGGTCAGAATGGCACTGCGACACTGACACAGCCTCTCACCATGGCCACCCACCTGCAGTGTCGCCTGCATACACACACACACACACACACACACACATGCATGCGCACACGCACAAGCACACGCACACACACATGCAAACACAAACGCACAAATATTGAGGACATGTCATCATCCCCCAGAGAAAAGCTCTTATGTGGAATGACAGTGTGGCACCATAATCATTATCAATATTAGCAGCAGTAGCAGTGGAACTGAGGCCATCCTGCGCAGTACAGGGCTCAAAACCCACCACGTCACAGCAACCTCAGATCTGGAGGCAAGTGCCCTGGTCCACTGACCCAAAAGCCCAGTAGTAGTAGTAGCAGCAGCAGTAGTAGTAGTAGTAGTAGTAATAGTAGTAGCAGCAGCAGTAATAGTAGCAGCAGTAGTAATAGTAGCAGTATTAGTAGTAGTAGTAGTAGCAGTAGTAGTAGTAGTAGTAATAGCAGTAGTAGTAGCAGTAGCAGTAGCAGTAGTAGCAGTAGTAGCAGTAGTAGTAGTAGCAGTAGTAGTAGTAGCAGTAGTAGTAGTAGTAGCAGTAACAATAGTAGTAATAGTAGTAGTAGTAGCAGTAGTAGTAGTAGTAGTAATAGCAGTAGTAGTAGCAGTAGCAGTAGTAGCAGTAGTAGCAGTAGTAGTAGTAGTAGCAGTAACAATAGTAGTAATAGTAGTAGCAGTAGTAGTACTAATAGTACTCATAATAGTAGTAGTAGTAGTAGTAGTAATTGTAATAGTAGTAGTAGCAGTAGTAGTAGTAGTAGCAGTAGCAGTAGCAGTAGTAGTAGTAATAGTAGCAGTAGTAGTAGTACTAATAGTAGTAGTAGCAGTAGCAGTAGTAGTAGTAGTAGTAGTAGTAATAGTAGTAGTAGTAATAGTAGTATTATTACCAGAGAGGTCATTGTGAACCCAATAACTTCAATGCAGCCGTCGTCATGACGCTGGGGCTCAAAGTCATGGTGCTCGCCAGGGTGCCCCCAGGGCATAGTTCCCGCACAGTACCTACACACACACACACAAACTGTATTTCTCTCTGTTTGTGTATCTGTTTCAGGTAGAACAGCTGTTAGTGATGTATCTCTTTTACCTGGGGATGTTGAGGAACAGTAGACACTGCAGTTTGAGGTCCTGCACTTTACTGGTGAGATCCGTCCCATCACACTAACAGCACCGGGGTCACACACAGAACAACACACACATAACACACACGCGCAGATGGGGTAAACACACACAAAACACACACAGAGTTAGGGTTGGGGAGGGAATCTCTCTCGTTTTACACACACACACACACACACACACACACACACACACACACACACACACACACACACACAGTGAATTAAGGCAAAGAGGGGATGCAAGCAGCAGAGGGTCTGATGAGGAACAGTGGGTGGCAGAAACAGGCCCATTATGTTCAACTTCTTATGAGTGTGCTCAGGCTAACTGTGTAATAGATTGTGTGTGTGTGTGTGTGTGTGTGTGTGTGTGTGTGTGTGTGTGTGTGTGTGTTGAAATGGTGTGTGCGCTGCTCACTCACCACCACCTGGATGTGCTTGGCGAGATCTTTGGAGCTACGCATCAGGAAGTCTGAAAAGGCAGTCTGGGGTGGACACACACACACACACACACACACACACACACACACACACACACACACACACACACAGGACATGAGACCCATACACACACTACCATTTCCTGTTATAAAGGCAAGAACAGCTCAAGACAGTTTACACCAACTTACTCCTGCATAGAACATCTTGTTCCGAAAACGGCTGTTAAATTTTTCTGGGTTGGCCTCTGCAGAGAGGGACAGAAAGTGATTTAAAGCCACACCTGACAACACTGTTTACCATTTTTAGGTTAATTTACCAGATTCATAGTCACTTTGATGGTTAAATGGCTCATTCCAAGTGAAGACTCTGCACCCTCTATGGCTTACTCATACATATACAGCATAACTGATCTTAAATGAAACTAAATGAAATTTTAATTTATTTTATTCATTTATTACCTTGTTTGTCAACATAACTCCATGAAAATGATCATGGCTGGTCACTATACTGTGGTTTGCAAACACATCCACATGGATTGGTGACAATGTACAAAGTTGGAGCTATGTTTTAAAAAAATCTGCTACTGTAGGGGGAGCTCTGGGGGTAAAAATTGCAGCCTTGCCTTGCCCATGTCTAAAGACTCAAACTGAAGAGTGAAGAGTGGTGGGAACCAACCTAGAGACTCAAACTGAAGAGTGAAGAGTGGTGGGAACTAACTAAGAGACTCAAACTGAAGAGTGAAGAGTGGTGGGAACTAACTAAGAGACTCAAACTGAAGGGTGAAGAGTGGTGGGAACTAACCTAAAGACTCAAACTGAAGAGTGAAGAGTGGTGGGAACTAACTAAGAGACTCAAACTGAAGAGTGAAGAGTGGTGGGAACTAACCTAAAGACTCAAACTGAAGAGTGGTGGGAACCAACCTAGAGACTCAAACTGAAGAGTGAAGAGTGGTGGGAACTAACTAAGAGACTCAAACTGAAGGGTGAAGAGTGGTGGGAACCAACCTAGAGACTCAAACTGAAGAGTGGTGGGAACTAACTAAGAGACTCAAACTGAAGAGTGAAGAGTGGTGGGAACTAACCTAAAGACTCAAACTGAAGAGTGGTGGGAACTAACTAAGAGACTCAAACTGAAGGGTGAAGAGTGGTGGGAACTAACCTAAAGACTCAAACTGAAGAGTGGTGGGAACTAACTAAGAGACTCAAACTGAAGAGTGAAGAGTGGTGGGAACTAACTAAGAGACTCAAACTGAAGGTGAAGAGTGGTGGGAACTAACTAAGAGACTCAAACTGAAGGGTGAAGAGTGGTGGGAACTAACCTAAAGACTCAAACTGAAGAGTGGTGGGAACCAACCTAGAGACTCAAACTGAAGGGTGAAGAGTGGTGGGAACTAACTAAGAGACTCAAACTGAAGGGTGAAGAGTGGTGGGAACTAACCTAAAGACTCAAACTGAAGAGTGGTGGGAACCAACCTAGAGACTCAAACTGAAGGGTGAAGAGTGGTGGGAACTAACTAAGAGACTCAAACTGAAGGGTGAAGAGTGGTGGGAACTAACTAAGAGACTCAAACTGAAGGGTGAAGAGTGGTGGGAACTAACTAAGAGACTCAAACTGAAGGGTGAAGAGTGGTGGGAACTAACCTCGAGACTCATGGAACTCCAAGGTGACGTGAGCATCAAAGCCCAGGCTGAAGTAGTTATTGAAGACATCAATAGGGAGCTGGAATGGGTCAGACACAATAGAAGAAGTGGCCTCAGGACTTTAACCCCTAATGACTTCTGCTAACTTGCTAATATTGATATTTTTGGCATTCTCCAAAAGACCCATAACACAGAGAATACATACTGTTGTGGATTGACACCCACACCATATTCAGTTTTCAATTCAGTTTTATTTCTACAGCGCCTTTTACAATAGTATTGTCTCATGATGCTTCACAGAAGGAGCACCCAAGAGCAACAGGGGCAAGGAAAAACTCCCTTATGTTCAGTTAATCTAGGAAGAAACCTTGGGCAGATCCACGACTCAAGGGCTAACCCAACTGCCAGGGGTCATGGAGAAAAATTACAATCAGTAGTAACCATGACAGACTAATGGCATATGACATGGCCTGAAACTCCAGTTTTTAGCTAAACGTGAATGGACATTTGATACCCTGTAATATTACTGTTCTGTGTTTAAATCTGACAGCAGGAGGCATCTACATCTTTTGTCATTTTTTTTTTTTGGACTTTTCTCTTCTCTTCTTTCTTTCTCTTCTTAAAATCAAGGACCCCCATCTCCCCTTCTTTACTTTGGCTTTTTTGGTTATTAGGCCTTTTCAAACTTTTTAAAGCATGAATACTCATGCTGTCACACATGGCCCTGGTTAGCGTAGGCTTCAGCAAAGTTGCACTCCTTGGTTTCCTTCACACCCAACATGAAAGAGTGTAGTTGCCACAAGTTGTCTATGACAGGCATGCCCAACCTTTCTCAGCTTGCGAGCTACTTTTGAAATGATAGGGTCAAAAAGGTTGATCATCCTCCTGCTGCACGCGCATCCCAGACACACAAATTGGGTTGCCATGCACAATACCTTAGTTATGCTGCTATAGCCTAGTGTCGCCACAAACCTCACGTGTCATGCCATACAACTCTCTCTCTCGGCTTCCCTCTCTCTCTACACTTATATATATTTATATACATATATGTATGCACATATGATCAGTGTAGTGTGAGACTGGCCTAACTTATTTGCTTCCTCCGTCTACATCACAATCATCTCTGCTGTGTGTCATCCCTGCCTCCCTCTGGTGGACTCCTGTCATCTTCCCTTCCTGAGTGGACACTGCAACCAACATTACGGGAGGCCCATGCCAGGACCGACTCTCCTAGAGGCACTTCCTAGATGCCCATTCCAGGACTGACTCTACTTCCCTGAGACCTTGTGACTGACCCCCCTAACGATGGCACTGTCAAAATGGACCCTTGTAGTTACTCCCATCACTCATCTCACTCCTTGACTTTAACACTGTCTGGCTGCTACAACACTGTCCAGCCATAATTCTTGATAACCACCTATGGATTGACTACCATATAATGTTGTGGGACAATATTTTGGAACTATTCTGATGCTTAGCTAAAACCATAGACAACTTTTAGTCTATCATGGTCACTACTGATTGTACTTTTCCTGCACGACCCCTGGCAGTTGGGTTGGCCCCTTGAGTTGTGGATCTGCTCAAGGTTTCTTCCTAGACTAACTAAACATAAGGGAGTTTTTCCTTGCCCATATTGCTCTCGGGTGCTCCTTGATGTAAAGCACCATGAGACAGTACTATTGTAATGGGCGCGGTATAAATGTAATGTTATTAAATTGAACTGCATAACTGAACCACTATTTGTGTATATCTGATGCTCTGAATGCAGCTATTGGTAGCGTTTACCACAGCCCGCCCATGGCAGATAAGCAGTTAAGCACCTATCCTGTCCTAGTTTCACAATGAGCTGGCCCTCCTGAACAGCAGGGGCTCCACCTCTGCAGACTCACCTTGTCTGTCTGGTGCTCATCCTTCTCCTCCTGACTGGCCTCAGGGTTGGGCTCCACACACAGGTTCCAACGGTCCAGCTGCACAATGTTACCGTCCTCCACGTGGGACAGAATCTTTGACACAGGCTCATCTGTGTAACCCTGTGAGGGAAGAACTGACCAGCATCACTTGTGGCTCATATGTACTAGCGATGTGTCTGCTGCAGTCCTCACATCAGCAAAAAATGGTTCTCTGGTGGTTCTCACATAAGATGGGGAGGGAAAGTTCTGCTGTGGTTCTCACATGAGCCAGAGATGTTTGTGCTGTTGAACTATAGGACAATTCTAGATAACAGAAAGTGAAGTGAGGTTCTTTACCCCTCCCCAGTTGAGAGTTCTGGCCAGATCGTTGCCGGTTCCAAGGGGAAGGACTGCCACGGGAGGCTGAGGGCTGATCTGTAGCTGGTCCAGGACCGACAAGATCCATCCAACCTGCAGAGGGAAAGTTCCAGACACAGAGTTCACCTCAGGAAGTCCCTGGAAACATTCCCACATAAATACTCAGATCTGATTGGCTGCCTGCTCTGCATGATTACGCTGGCAACCATGACAGCGATCACCGATTGAGAACACTTTCTCTGACTTAGTCAAGAGACTGTAGCATGACACTCAAACTGATATATTGTATCTTGAGAATTTTTCATCTTTTGAAAGGTAACTAGTTCTAGTATAATAGTCTGCTGTGACTGTATGAGGGACAGAGAAACATATGTGTCACTCACACCAGCCCTCCAGGATAGTCACTATGCATTATTCTGGTGTGTATTCTGGGTAGGAACACAGCAAAATTAAAGAAAACTCTCCACAGCACAAGATTGCTGACTGCACCCCCAGCAAACGCCTGTCAGCATGTGAGCAAGCTTACAGCAATGACAAAATACCAAAGAGAAGCAGTTTAGTTTCAGCTGTAGCTCACAAGCAATTTTGCAACCAAAATTCTAAAGACGAGTAGTTTTGAGCTGTACTCACAGTCCCATCACCCCCACAAGCCAGAATTCTCAGGTTGGGCACTTTGCGATACATCTCCAACCTAGCAATAGCAGTTATTAGAAATAAACACATCTATTACACAAGTGTAGTTACACAATAATAAAACACACATACACACAAAATGTCCTCTTGAACAGACAGAGAAGCACAGCCTGAGAGTGTGCCAGTATCAAAGCTACTCACTCGTCGTATCAAAGCTACTCACCCATAGTATCAAAGCCTCTCACCAATATACTCAACATATCAAAGCTACTCAAAGTTACTCACCCATATAAGAGTGCTGTGGTATCGAAGCTACTCACCCGTCATATCAAAGCTACTCATCTGCTGGATCAAAGCTATTAACCTGTGTGAGAGTGCAGTGGTATCAAAGCTACTCACCCATCCTTTGGGCTGCCCAGGCTGAGGTCAAACACTTGGCGAGGGTTCAAGTACCACATGAAAGAGCGAATGATTTTGGTTCCCTTCAAAAGGTAATGAAGAATGACAAAAGGCTTAATGCTAATTCTTCCATCAGTCTCATTTCATAATGACTTGCAATTCTGTACAATTCAGGAATGCATTAGGACTGAAGGAAACTAGAAGCATTTACATTCATGCATTTAGCAGACACTTTTATCCAAAGCAACTTACAGTTACTTTTCAGGCTACTTGCACGCTAGCCAGGTTCCTTAACCACTACGCTACCACCACCCTTAGAAGGAACTGAACTTTGAACATGAAACAGGTGCTGTGATGTCTATAAGATGAATGGGGGATGAAATAGGTGCTGTGATGCTCACCTGATTTCCTCCACTCTTTGGGTTGATAAACACAAGCAGAGGCTTCATATGCTGGGAGGGGATGGGCTTGATGAGGAAGTGTTTCCATTTCCCTTCCTATTTACCACACACACACAAGTTTACACTTCTAACTTACACAGGTAACTCACACAGTATACAGTTATCAGTCAAGTTTACACACATATTTAGTTACCAAACACATAAAATTCCTAACTTTTCTCAAGTTTAGAGTTAAAGCCACCCTATGCTGTTCTAGGTCTTTATGTTTTTGCACATACTGAGCTGAGTGTTGTATTCTGTACCCTACATGTGCCAGTAGGTGGCGCCACTGCATAATGTTATGTCTGCTGCATTAATGAATGTAACTTAATGTGCAAAGAAGTATGAGAATGGAGAAAAAGATCAAATGGGGAATGGATTATTTGGGCCTGGTTCGCTCGCTGATAGCGAAGTTGCCACAGCTGTATTTGATAAGATCGCAAATACTAAGTTACCAAGTTGTTAACTACTAAGTTAATTAACCATTAAGATAACCAGGATGTTGTTTAACTGAAGTAAATAAACGAATTGAGGACCTTAAAAGTCACCAATCACAGTTATACACAATTTTCCATTATACTAGTTCTATCGTGTCCTAGGATTTATAATTTTCCATTATACTAGTTCTACCGTGTCCTAGGATTTATAATTTTCCATTATACTAGTTCTACCGTGTCCTAGGATTTATCATTTTCCATTATACTAGTTCTACCGTGTCCTAGGATTTATAATTTTCCATTGTACTAGTTCTACCGTGTCCTAGGATTGTTTTCTATTTATATCATTCTTACCTCCACTCCCTTTCTAACAGCTTTGGATTTCACCGACCTTTTCTTCTTCTTGCTGGATTTGACCGAAGCCTGGAAAGCCAGTAACAGCAGACATGCATATAACATGACACACACATATACAGCAACCAGGGGCGCCGCCAGGGGGGAAAAGTTAGGATGATTCCAAGGGCCTGGCACTGATAGGGGGCCCTAGAGAACATTT
The DNA here is from genome assembly GCA_015244755.2 of Tenualosa ilisha. Taxonomy (NCBI): domain Eukaryota; kingdom Metazoa; phylum Chordata; class Actinopteri; order Clupeiformes; family Clupeidae; genus Tenualosa; species Tenualosa ilisha. The sequence continues at coordinate 157,933 of PYXC01002197.1, read as the reverse complement.
TAATATTAGAATCAATGTTTGGGAGGCCCAAAATCATTTTCTGTCATAGGGCCCAAAATTTCTAGTGGCGCCGCTGACAGCAACACATGATAAACACAAAGACGTCATACACACATATAACACATCATAAAAATAATGCATAACACACACATATAACATAACAGACAGTAACAGGATCTCTACTGCCTCCTGTCCCCTAGTGGCCATTGCATTGCATTCAGCTCTCTGTCTATGAGTTAACTGCTCTGTCTTTGGGTGAGCTACTCTGTCTCTGGGTCAGCTATTCTGTCTCTAGGCTAGCTTGGTTAGCTGCTCTGTCTCTGGGTCAGCTATTCTGTCTCTAGGCTAGCTTGGTTAGCTGCTCTGTCTCTGGGTCAGCTATTTTGTCTCTGGGTTAGCTGGGTTAGTTGTTCTGTGTCTGAGTCACCTGTTC
>PYXC01002197.1:145000-152500 GCA_015244755.2 Tenualosa ilisha | reverse complement strand
CATTTACAAATTTAGCAGACGCTTTTAACCAAAGCAACTTAGAACCTTTGATGCTGCTTGAACGCTCTATCACTCACTCACCCACTCAGGTGCTCACTCATTTCACTCATTTACTCACTCACTCATTTATTAACTGACTCACTCATTCACTCACCAAAGTCTTGGCATAGCAGTACTGCTCTCCCACATAGCAGAAGTCCCCAGTGGCACTGCTCTCGAACCAGACATGTTGGCCATAGGTGGCGCTCTCCTGCCAAACAGAGCAATGAGATCACAACAATTGCTGAAAACCTCATTCTTAATTTTTACTACTAAAAATGGGAGAAGACAAACGTTAAAATCAAAAAGTTCATTTTGAGCACAGATATATATATATATATATATATATAAGAGGCAGCTATATCTCTAAGATGAAGATTTGGGACATTTACCATAATTTTACTTGGGAACCGGGAACATTCCTGTTTCTTTAGTCAATATCATCAAAATAAGTATTGTTTTAGCTTCAAAAATCGGGGACAAAGTGGGTTTTCTTGTATTTGTGCCATCAGAAGGAAAAAAGTACGATAAAATGTATAGACTCAACATAGACTGAATAGTGAGTGGGCAGCAAACACTAATCGAATGGGGCATAGAAACTCACTCACAGCAAACACTAATCAAGGGAGGCAAAAATTATTCTTGCGTTAAACAAACTCGCAGCATCTCTTAAGCCTACAACTGAAATGAACACAGTTGAGAGGTAAGAGATTGTCTTGAACAAATTAAAAATTTGTCTTGAGTGATGTAAAAGAATGGCTGGCTTTTCATACAATGTTGATCAAAGGTCAGTGTTTTTCTGCATGCCACTACACTATTGCAAAGAAAGGTTAAAAATCAGTTTCTGCGTGGTGGAAATGAGAAAAACGCAGTCAGGGCAGCCCTCCCCTTTGACACATAAGACTGTAGCCTACCCAAGTCATACAGTCAGACTTCTATGGCTAATGCACATGCTTTTCTGCCTGATAGATAGCCTACAATATAATGTTTGTACTTTCATTGAAAATCATCATTTATATGGTACTACAGCTGGCCAATATAGAGGCTAAAATAGCATTCTAATATAGAGGCTAATTTAGATGTCTGATTGGGCTGTCAAACGATTCACATTTTTTGCAATTATGAAATCATGAAATTATGTTGTACATTGCAGTTAATCGCAAAATCTCACAAAAAAACACTTCTTTAAACATCTGTTTTTATTGTATTCAAATACATTTCTATGGAAATGTTCTCTGAACGTGCTCTGAACATCGGAGCAGACTTTATCACTAACAATACAAATTCCAGATGGTGTTCTGGATTACCACCAAAATGTAACCATCTGTTCCTTGTCCTAATACCCACATTGTGCACAAATTGCAGCGCTTTTCAAGTTATTTTGTACACAGAAAGACAAACAGACAGACAAACGACAGCAAAAACATAACCCCCTCGGCAGAGGTAATAAGAATCATCTCTTCTATGATAGACAGTTTTACAGAATATGATGCATGAATATTTGTGATTGGCTGAATTGCGGGTTCATTTCACAAGTAGAACTCAGAAATGTAGAACTACATTTTACCACAAAGTTAGTGCTATAACTAGCTTTATTTTGTATGCTAGTCACCCACGAAAATCGGTGTTGTTCCTTACCAAATAAGCCCAGTTCACTGTTGTTTAAATACCCTGCGTTAATGCTGTCATCTTGTTCAGTCGCGATAAAGTGAGACTGCACTAACACATTATTGTGTTAGCTTTGACAGCCCTAATGTCTAATATAGAGGCTAATACAGCCGTTTAATATAGATGTCTGATTCAGAGGCTAATACAGTCATCTTACATAAAGGCTAATATTTCGTTATCTAAACTAGAGGCTAACATAGCTATCTAATATAGAGGTTAATGTAGCCATCTGCCATAGATATGCAATATGGAGGCTAATAAAGCCATCCAATACAGATGCTAAAATAGTGGTCAGAGCAATAAGCTCATGACAAGCCCACCTGAGCCCCAAGAGTCACTGGGCTCCATTTGAAGCAGGAAAAGCATGGATGGGGACCAGTCCTCAATCTCCTTTTGGATGTTGTGATTATAAATTATAACAGGGCTAATCTGAAAGGGTGTCTGGGTATCGTGGATTAGGTGAAGTGTTTGGGTCGGGTGCTCCAGTGTTGTGGGTGAGGGTGAGGGTTTAGGCTGAGTCTGGTTGGGTGCTCAAGTGTTGTGGGTGAGGGTTTAGGCTGAGTCTGGTTGGGTGCTCAAGTGTTGTGGGTGAGGGTGAGGGTTTAGGCTGAGTCTGGTTGGGTGCTCCAGTGTTGTGGGTGAGGGTGAGGGTTTAGGCTGAGTCTGGTTGGGTGCTCCAGTGTTGTGGGTGAGGGTTTAGGCTGAGTCTGGTTGGGTGCTCAAGTGTTGTGGGAGAGGGTTTGGGTTGAATCTAGTTGGGTACTGTGAAACTTACGCTCCAGTCGACTGTGCTGCAGATCTCCTGAGTGCTGTTTATCTTGGCAGGGAGAGTAGAGGTACCCTGGGCCTGCTGCTGCCCAGATTTGGCAATGGCTTTCCTGATGGAACAATGAAGCAAAGGGCTTTAAGGAGTACCTTAGGAGACGCAGTGAGTTCACAGCAGATAGCCTCTTTTACCACACACACACACACAAACACCTTCACCTATGTCAGCAAGCTTTTTGTCAATATGAACTGTGTTGTTCTATCAGTGGTTACTGTAGGTTATTTTTGGGCAACACTCTGAAGCTTCAGCAGAGAGCTTTGAGGGTGTACACTGAGATGTTTGTAGCTCTTGTGAACAGGAACTGTAACAGTTTACTTTGGATGACTGTTTTGAAGATTTTTCACTAGAGTGACAGGAACTGTCTCTTTACCTCATATCACTGTGAGAGTTACAGTATGAGGTACATTCAGCCCAAACACACCTGCGTCCCAAATGTGATCTGAACTTGGCAGAGCCACTCTGTAGATATAAATACTATATAGAGTATGTTAAAGATATAGACTATCTGATCTCCAGGCAGACATGAGCTCTGTAAGGGGGAGTGGTGAAGCCTAGCAACAGGCAGAAGGCAGGGAAACCAGCTGAGCGATCAATGCCTTTGGTGAGTCAGAGACAGGCAGCAACACCTCGGCTCATCTGCTAATGAGTCACTCATCCCCTCCGCCCACAGCTACAACTACAGCATCTAGCCCCTGACACACACACAACTACAACATCCATCAGAGATGGGAAGTTCCAAAGTACAAATACTGAAGTACTGTACTTAAATAGCATTTACTGAAGTACTGTACTTAAATAGCATTTTCAGTTTTTTTTTACTTTACTGTAGTGTTTATTTTTCTGACAACTTTGACTTTTGTCCCACTACATTTTAACAAAAATTCACCACTACAATAGCTACCACATAAGACACATATACAACTACAATAACCACCTAAAACACACACAAACATACACCAGCATCTGCCCCATAACACACACACACACACCAGGATCCACTCCAGAACACACAACTGCAACATCTACCCATAACGCACACAGCTACAACTACAACGCCCATTTCAAACACCAAAAGAATAACATCCACCATCTATCCCACAGCTACAACATCCATCTCTAAATTCATTGCAGCTACAAATTACACCCTACAACACACACAACAATACAACATATAGCTTACAGCCACATCCCCACCCTATAACACACACAACTACAACAGCCTCCCAGTAACACACAGTAACTACACAACAATCACAATGACACAATAACTAACTCCAACATCCAAAACACACAATAATATCCAACCCATAAAACACATGATTACACATTCCAAATCTCAGTAGAACATGTTGTGATATTTGGATGAGTCCAGTTTGGATGAGTATACTTTGCAGGAATAAAGTGCTTTGGCTGCCACCATAGGCTGTGAGGAGGTGAGGATCAGACTAACTCTGTTAATTCCAGTGATAGACCCTAGCTAGCCCTTTATGCTGAGACTCAAGCTAGTCCCCTCAGCTAATACTCATGCTAGTAACCTTACTAACCCTTATGTTAACACTTGTTAGTCCCCTCAGCTGACACCCATGCTAGTCCTCTTGGCTAACCACTATGCAAACACTCATGCTAGTCTCCTCAGTGCCTCCTCCACTGTGGTAACACATGCTAAGCTAAGCATTCCATCTGTTTGCAAGGTGGGACTGTGGACGTGGAATGGTAAAAAACAAGTTGCAAGTCATTTGTTAACATGTTGTCAGAATAAGATGACAGATTCCATTGTTTGGAATCTGTCACAGTCTGTTACTTGTATATTGTTAGTTCATGGCATATGCAGCAATATAATTTAGTGCCAAAGCATTGCACAGTATTTAACTCAAATGCCACAGCTGCTGTTGAGGTTAGTGCGAGGTGTCAAGATGCACTGTGGAAGGGCAGTGTGGTTTGGTCTGGAATGGAGGCATGATGGAAACGTACGAGAGAAACCCTGCCCAGGACTCCAGACGCGGGTCGTAGTGGGCGCCTAGTAGGGGGCTAATGTTGCCATGGCATCCAGATATCCGCCTGCATGTAGAGTTGCGGCGACTTGGCAAGGGCAAGCCCCGCCCAGGCCAAGGACTTCCTGCCTTGGAGATGGTGGAGACACGACGTTGTCTGTGCTGGCTGCCACGGCAACTGTGTCCATTAGCGACAGCACTTGAGGTCACAACCAGCGAGGAGTTGCGCCTCAAGCAGCGTGGGGCACGGATCAGTGGCCGAGCTGACACACATTCCATGAGTGTGGCCAGAGGCTGGCTCTCCCTGCGTCTCCACGCCGACGTGTCCTCAAACTCTCGGTCTGACACCTCCACCTCTGAGTCATGACTGTCCTCTGATTGGCTGGCAGAGCCTAAGCTGTCACTGTCGCTAAGCCCTTGCATAGCGCGTGCGGCCCTCAGCTCCACTTGACACATAGCAGCAGGGGCCCGAGATGCCTCCTCCTCCTCGCTCATCTGGATGAGGCTGGCCAGCAGCATGGAGGGCCCCAGCAGGTGTGTGTGGATAGTTCGCATGCTGGCCGGCAGTCTGCGGCGCACGGCGAAGCGGGGGTTGGCGCTGGGGGTGGTGGTGCTGGAGCGACGGCGGCTGCTGCCTGCTCTGGAGGGGCGTGTGGGCGTAGAGCTGTGCCCCCTGGTGGCCAAGAGGGGCCCCTGCAACTTCACGCTGGAGCGTCGTCTTTGGGTGAGGGCGGAGGATGGCAAGCCCACGCTGGAGCGCCGGCGAGCACGGCTGGTTGCTACGGCAACACTGGGTCGTCTGAGGCGGCCAAACTCCCCCTCGGGCTCCTCGCCCGGCTTCCTCTTAAAATGGCGTCGGAAAAACATGTCCATGCTGGCAAACACAGCAGCTCACTGTACACACACACACACACACACACGCACATGCATCAGTTCACCACTGCTACGTGCCTCTACACATCAGCAGAGTTACTACATCTCTTGTGGTATCAGATCGACTAGCTGCAGCACAACACTCACTATCGCCCCCAATACTTCGGGTGTTAGTCAGAACAGTTAGTTCATTTTCTATCGCCCCCTATACACAAGCTGAGTTGCTACATCTATAGCCCCCCACACACAAAGTAGAGAGTCCATCTGTCTACATGTAAATGCATTACTATGTGTGTGAAGAACCTGAGAACCTTTGGAAACAAACCAACAAACACATCCCAGTCATAAGGAAACACATTACAGTTCTATTCTGTGGTGTTTTTTGGGACACTCCAAGCACTGTGAAGGGAGAGTCTGACCTCAGGTACCCATTTGGGTGTTACACCACCCCTAACACCACCCCAACATCCTAACAGCGCCCCAAACGACACCCCAACCCCAACAGCACCCACCAACAGAACCCCCAACAGTGCTAATATGATGAAAAAAAAAACCCTCCTGCTTCCGCCTGGCCACCAGTCTGACTGCACCAGGCCAGCATCCCACTGGAGATTCAACCAATCACCAGTGCTATCTTTGGGGACCACACCTCCTTCACTCCCCCCCCCTCCCCCACACACACACACACATAAAGATCCAAGCTCGCAGGTAAATTTGATGAGATGACACAAGACATACACACACCTGTGATGTGTGGGTACATCTAGAAAAACCAACAATCAACCTACGCTTTCAACCCATCCTACCCTCCTCCTCAGCCCATCCTACGCTCCTCCTCAACCCATCCTACCCTCCTCCTCAGCCCATCCTACGCTCCTCCTCAACCCATCCTACGCTCCTCCTCAACCCATCCTACGATTCTCCTCAACTCATCCTACGCTCCTCCTCAGCCCATCCTACGCTCCTCCTCAACCCATCCTACGCTCCTCCTCAGCCCATCCTACGCTCCTCCTCAACCCATCCTACGCTCCTCCTCAATCCATCCTACGTTTCTCCTCAGCCCATCCTATGCTTTCAACCCATCCAAGCTCCTTCTCAACCCATCCTACGCTCCTCCTCAACCCATCCTACGCTCTTCCTCAACCCATCCTACGCTCCTCCTCAACCCATCCTACGCTCCTCCTCAACCCATCCTACACTTTCAACCCATCCTACGCTCTCCTCAACCCATCCTACGCTTCTTCTCAACCCATCCTACGCTCCTCCTCAACCCATCCTACGCTTTCAACCCATCCTATGCTCTCCTCAACCCATCCTACGCTCCTCCTCAACCCATCCTATGCTCCTCCTCAACCCATCCTATGCTCTCCTCAACCCATCCTACGCTCCTCCTCAATCCATCCTACGCTCCTCCTCAACCCATCCTACGCTCCTCCTCAACCCATCCTATGCTCCTCCTCAACCCATCCTACGCTCCTCCTCAATCCATCCTACGCTCCTCCTCAACCCATCCTACGCTCCTCCTCAACCCATCCTATGCTCCTCCTCAACCCATCCTACGCTCCTCCTCAACCCATCCTACGCTCCTCCTCAACCCATCCTATGCTCTCCTCAACCCATCCTACGCTCCTCCTCAACCCATCCTATGCTCCTCCTCAACCCATCCTATGCTCTCCTCAACCCATCCTACGCTCCTCCTCAACCCATCCTATTCTCCTCCTCAACCCATCCTATGCTCTCCTCAACCCATCCTACGCTCCTCCTCAACCCATCCTATTCTCCTCCTCAACCCATCCTATGCTCTCCTCAACCCATCCTACGCTCCTCCTCAACCCATCCTATTCTCCTCCTCAACCCATCCTATTCTCCTCCTCAATCCATCCGCAACCTGAACCACAAAAAATGCTGAGTACCAAATAATCCCCAACCTGCTGCATTATCTGCATTTTTTCTCCTAAAGTAAAACAATGAGTCAAATGGTCATTGCCTTACTGTGTTCTATTAACAGTAAACACAAAGTATTGAAATGTTACATGGGCTACAAGTGTCCTGGACATATTTGTAGTTACTGGAACTTTCAAATATTGATTAACATGGAACATA
>PYXC01002197.1:137500-140000 GCA_015244755.2 Tenualosa ilisha | reverse complement strand
TCTTCTTACTCTTCTAAAGACCCTATGGGCCCTATCATGCCGCGGCGCACTGTGCATTCGAGACATGTGCATGGTGTCATTACTATTCTGTGCCAGCGCATCGTTCATTTTTTCCGGCAAAAAATCACGTTGTCTAGATAGCAGATGACACTGCGCCGTCACGGGTGTGTCAGCGAAAAGAAGAGGTGTGGTCTGGCGCAAAGCGTGCCAGATGCTATTATAAGGACGCAAAAATTAAATCCACCAGTGACCAACAAAACCCTGGTCTGTCGTCAGTTGCGCGTTGCTGAAAAGCTATTTTAGGGGCGCACAGCGCTTTGGGATATGAAAGCGTGCACAATGCGCGCACACCCTACTTCTCTCATCAGCAGGAGCGCACAGCAGGGTTTATACAAAAGTTTTTCATGTGGAGAAAAAAATAATGGAGTCCCTGTAAATATGAAATATTCACTTTTCCCGCTGTCAAAATACCAAATTGTGTCAGGAACGCTCCCAAAGCAACTTGCACGACAGACTTTAGACAATGCGCATATCATCGTGAAAATAGAGCCCTATGTGTCTTTCCAGGCTAAACACCCTATGTGTCTCTCCAGGCTAAAGGCTACAGGCTAACCCTGTCCCTTAGCCTTCTAAAGACCCAATGTGTCTCTCCAGGCTAAATACTAAAGGCTAACCCTATCCCTAACCCTAGCCCTCTAAAGGCCAAATGTGTCTCTTCAGGCTAAAGGCTAACCCTATCCCTTAGCCATCTAAAGGCCCAATGTGTCTCTTCAGGCTAAAGGCTAACCCTATCCCTTAGCCATCTAAAGGCCAAATGTGTCTCTCCAGGCTAAAGGCTAACCTTATCCCTTAGCCCTCTAAGGACCCAGTATGTCTCTCCAGGCTAAAGGCTAAGTGTGTCTCTCCAGGCTAAACATTAAAGGCTAACCCTATCCCTTACTCCTCTAAAGACTCAATGTGTCTCTCCAGGCTAAAGGCTACAGGCTAACCCTATCCCTTAGCCTTCTAAAGACCCAATGTGTCTCTCCAGGCTAAAGGCTACAGGCTAACCCTATCCCTTACTCCTCTAAAGACTCAATGTGTCTCTCCAGGCTAAAGGCTACAGGCTAACCCTATCCCTTACTCCTCTAAAGACTGAATGTGTCTCTCCAGGCTAAAGGCTACAGGCTAACCCTACCCCTTAGCCCTCTAAAAACCCAATGTGTCTCTCCAGGCTAAAGGCTACAGGCTAACCCTATCCCTTACTCCTCTAAAGACCCAATGTGTTTCTGCCCCTCTACTGGACTCCTCAGGATTAGCTAGACCTTGAAGGAGGCCAAAGCTCCACTGATAAACAAAATCCCCAAAACACTAAAAGCACTTAAGGAGATGAATGTGGACCCTCACAACACAAAACACACTCATACACACACATACACTAACCACCAACACCGCACAAAACACACACACACACTAGCCATCACCACATGTTTCTGTTACCCACGAAACAAAGCCAGTTAGATTAGATGGGCTCTCTGGCCCCGCCCCCCAACTTTATCAGCTCACACCAGCGCATCAGTGCTGTGTTTAATTCCTCAGGTGGAGCTCTCCTTTACGTAACCCTCACACACACACACACACACACACACACACAGAGGGTCAGGCCAGGCTCCAGGTCTGAACTGATTTTTATGGAGGGACTGCACAGTCTCAGCTTCTGTGTGTGTGTTTGTGGGTTATGTCTGGAGGACGCAGTTTGCACAGTCTCAGCTTCAGTGTGTGTGTGTGTGTGTATGTGTGGGGGGGTTATGAATGCTGGACTCTGACACAGTCTCAGCTCATATAGCCTAGTGCCGCCACACAACCTTCATGTGTCATGCCGTACAACTCTCTCTCTCTCTCTTTCAGCTCTCTCTCAATATTTTTATATATATATTTATACACATATATGTATGCCCAGATTACACATTTGCTTTCTGATGTGTGAGCCTGGCCTAATTCACTATTTTCCTCTGTCCACAATTATCTTTGCTGAGTGTCATCCCTGCCTCATTCCGGCGGACTCCTCTCACCCTCCCCTCCTGAGTGGACTACAACCAATACTACGGGAGGCCCATGTCAGGACCAACTCTCCATCACAGAGGCCCTTCCTGACGCCGATGCTAGGCCCGACTCCCCTTCCTAAGGCTTTGTGATTGACCCCCCCTCACAATGGCGCTGTCAAATGGACCCTTACTGTTAACCCCATGACCCATCTCACTCCTTTGAGTTTGTCACTATGTCTGTCGCTGCTACATTGTCCAGCCATAATTCCTGATAACCACCTATAGACTGACTACCATGTAATGTAAAGTGGGACAATACTCTATTATGAACTATTATGAACCTTAGCTAAACCATAGGCAACTTATAGTCTGTCATGGTTACTACTGATTGTAATTTTTCTCCATGACCCCTGGCAGTTGGGTTAGCCCCTTGAGTCGTGGATCTGCCCAAGGTTTCTTCCTAGATTAACTGAACA
>PYXC01002197.1:115000-132500 GCA_015244755.2 Tenualosa ilisha | reverse complement strand
TGCCGATGGGAGCCATTGGCTGAATTCACAAAGAGAAGGAGGGATGTCAGCTTCATGTGGCCACAGTCTCTGAAATGTGTTTGCTATGACTTATGACCTTATTCACCAGCATGGCTTTGTTTGTTTGTGTACAAACTCATTTGCATGAACATTTGGGACATCAGTATTAGGACAAGGAACAGATGATTTCATTTGATGGTGATCCTGAACATGCATGGAGGTGATCCTGAACACACTTGGAGGTGATTCTGAACACGCATGGAGGTGATCCTGAACACACTTGGAGGTGATCCTGAACACGCATGGAGGTGATCCTGAACACGCATGGAGGTGATCCTGAACACACTTGGAGGTGATCCTGAACACGCATGGAGGTGATCCTGAACACACTTGGAGGTGATCCTGAACACGCATGGAGGTGATTCTGAACACGCATGGAGGTGATCCTGAACACGCATGGAGGTGATCCTGAACACCATGGAGGTGATCCTGAACACACATGGAGGTGATCCTGAACACGCATGGAGGTGATTCTGAACACGCATGGAGGTGATCCTGAACGAACACGCATGGAGGTGATCCTGAACACGCATGGAGGTGATCTGAACACTGGAGGTGTCCTGAACACGCATGGAGGTGATCCTGAACACGCATGGAGGTGATCCTGAACACGCATGGAGGTGATCCTGAACACGCATGGAGGTGATCCTGAACACGCATGGAGGTGATCGAAGAACTGGAGCAAGGGAGGGAATCCCACCCCCATTCAGTTCAATGGGAAATGCAAGGCAAGTGAATTCAGACACAATTAAATGAACTCCATTTAAAACTGGAGTTTCAGGAGGCTCATTTCCAGCACTGTTTCATTTCCCTAACGAGGTCCCATGTGGGAGAAATGTGAGCACATGAGGGCACTAACACTACACCTGTGCATGAGGGTGTAGCCCACCAATCAGCACAGGAGAAATGGAAACACTGTGGGCTGCGTCTTTGGACTGCGTCTGTGACCCCATACTGCCTTGGCGGAGGAGTTTGGACTGCGTCTGTGACCCCATACTGCCTTGGCGGAGGAGTTTGGACTGCGTCTGTGACCCCATATTGCCTTGGCGGAGGAGTTTGGACTGCGTCTGTGACCCCATATTGCCTTGGCGGAGGAGTTTGGACTGCGTCTGTGACCCCATATTGCCTTGGCGGAGGTCTGTGCTCTGTGCTTCTCTAGTGCATTTAAAGGCACACCAGGCAACATTTCTAGGCTCATTCACCAGCTTCGTGGTCACTCAGATAAATAAATGTCTCATTTGAAGGCTCTTTTGATCTCCTAGCACAGTTACAGCAAATGCATTATGAGAATGATGCCCCGATGTCAAACTAAAGCGAAACTGCATGAAACTGAAATCATGCTTATTACTTTGTCAGTCAACTCATAACTCAAGTGATCATCGCTGGTTCCTATTCTTTGGATTGCAAACAAATCCACATGGATTGGTGAGAATGTACAATGGTGTTGCGATTTTCGCAACTTCAGCGACTGTAGGGGGAGCTCTAGAGGCAAAATTGCACAGGCTTGCCTATTAACAGTTGTAGCCATCTATTCAAGTCTGCAAAACTAAAAGACAATTTTTCACAACTTTAAACAGGTGAAGAAGAGATGCAGAAAGAAGAAGGAAAGGGACAAGGACTCTGGAGTGAAAAAGTGGGAAAAAAGGTTGAGATCAAATATCTGTTTAAAAAAAAACGAAAAAAAATAAAGGTTATATTGCCCCCTTTCTTATATATGTATGTGTGTATATATATATATATATATATATATATATATATACATATGTAAACATCCACAATTTGGATACCTGTGTCTACGCATGATATTACACTACATGTCATATACCATAGGCCTAAACTGAAACACTGTGCATGTAAACATCCACAAGGTTATAAGCTACTGAAAACTGATATGCCAGACACACAGAGTAAGAAAAAGTCAAATATGTTTTCAGTTCTTACTGTCAGTGTGCAGGTGTTTTGTGTGCTTATTGATATTATGGGATGTGTGTACTGTTGTGTACAAAAATACCATTTTGAAAAAAAAGTGTTTTTGCAAAAATAGCCAAAAGTTACCTAAGCAATCAGAAAAAACTGCATTCAGTAATATTTGTGAAGAGAGAGAGAGTAAAAGAGAGAGAGAAGAAAGAAAGAAAGACAGAACCAAGAAATACAATCATTCAAACCAGGGCTTCATCTAAATGTGTACTGTCATAGATCTATTCACTTATACAGTGTGTAGGACTGTTTATGGTGTTTACGGTTTTGCACTTGTGTGTGTTCAGACCCAACGGCTTTGTAGCTCAGCTGGTTCGTGTGTGTGGCATTTTGGAGGCCAATATTAAACCTTAACACTGATTTCTGTGTCTAAAGTGTGAAAATGTGTGTAGTGTTTTGCAAATCACTGTGTGTAGTTTTGCAAAATGTGTAAAGCAAACATTGTGATTAATGAGTGTGCAAATCTGCAAATTGAGTGTTTTGCTCTTTGAGAGTAGAGTAGAGCCAATTATGTGATCGTGTTTATTTTAGTGTGTAAACATCGGTAAAAAAAATCTGTAATATCAGAGAGCGTAAATGCAGAAAAGTAGGAATTACCTTTGATAATATTTGTGGAGAGAGAAAGAAAGAGAGAGAGAGAGAGAGCGAGACAAAACGAAGAAGACAAGGTATATATTTGAACTGTCATGAATTGTCATAGATCTCATGACTGATGGTGTGTGTTGTCATGTTGTCACAGATCTCATGACTTTGAGAGTGTAAATTGTACTTTTATTGTTTCCAGTTTTGTAATTTATGGAAAAACGTGAAGCAGCCACTGTGCTTTATGTTTGACGTTTTTGCTCCTTGAGAGTTCTGCTAAATATTAATTATTTTTATTTTATCATAAAAACTGTAAGTCAATTGTGCACACAAAATAAAGCATACACACACACACACACACACACACACTCACACACAAACAGGTCCACACACAACTCTATTCCTATTTTCTCCCCTCTTCTCTCCCCTCTCTCTCTTCCTCTCCTTTTCTCCCCTCTCTCTCTTCCTCTCCTTTTCTCCTCTCTCCTCTCTACCAGTGGTTCTTCTCCCTCTTTCTTTCTCTTTCCCACTCACCACAGAGAGGATCATCCTCTCTTCTTCTCTCTCCATCTCTCCTCTCAATTCTATTCTTCACTTGTTCATCTTCTTTAATGTCTCTTCTCTTTGCTTTCCTCCTCTCTCTCATTCTCTCTCTCCACTCCTCCCTCTCTCCTCCCTTTCCACCCCCTTGGAAGTCTCCCATACTTCCTCTATCTCTCTATCTCCTGTCCTCCCTCTCTCTCTTTCTCTCTCTCTCTCTCCCTCTCTCTCTCCTGTCCTGGTTCTGTTTCGGCGGAGCCCCTGACACCCTACTGAGATCCCAGAGTGCCCAGCGCAGCCCACGACCCTCATCTGTTCCACACACACACACCCATACACACACACTCCCCCCACCACACACACACACACACACACACACACACAAATACAGTCTCACACACACACACTTACACACATAGCGTTCAGCGGGACCGTGACCTCCTCTATTCTTAGCTGCAGGAGTGTGTGGAGCCACAGATAGAAACTGGAAGTGGGTCGGGTTTTCCCTCGTCCTTTGACAAGCCACTATCTCAGGAGCCAACCACAGCTAATTCTGTTTCACATGACATTGCAATGAACCAATCAGGTACCATCTTCCTTCATCTACTCTAGAACCCGCCCATAGAGAAATGAGGTTGACCATGACAGACTTGGGCTGCTGAAGCCAACGGCCCACATTCAGTCACATTTAATCACATTCAATAGCATTGAATCACTTTCAATCACATTCAGTCACACTGAATCACATTCAATTGCACTGAATCACATTCAATCACACTGAATCGCATTCAGTTGCATTCAATCGCATTCAATAGCACTGAATCACATTCAACCGCATTCAATAGCACTGAATCACATACAATCACATTCAATAGCGATGGATCATAATCAGTCACATTTAATCACCATGAATCGCATTCTATCACATTCAATCACATTCAGTCACATTCAGTCATATTTGATCACATTCAATCACTTGCATTCAATCACATTCATTCCTTCCCTTCCCTGAGGCTTTGTGACTGACCCCCCTCAAATGGCACTGTTAAATAGACGTTTATTGTTACCCCTATGACCCATCTCACTCCTTGAGTTTAACACTACTACACAGTCCAGCCATAATCCCTGATAACCACCTATAGACTGCCTACCATGTAATGTAAAGTGGGATAATACTCTGGAACCATTATGAACCTTAGCTAAAACCATGGACAATTTGTAGTCTATTATGGTTACTACAGATTGTACTTTTCCTGCATGACCCCTGGCAGTTGGGTTAGCCCCTTAAATCATGGTTCTGCCCAAGGTTTCTTCCTAGACTAACTAAACATAAGGGAGTTTTTCCTGCCCCTGTTGCTCTTGGGTGCTCCCTGCAGTAAAGCCCGATGAGGCAATACTATTGGAAAAGGTGCTGTGGAAATACAATTGAATTGAACTGAATTGAATTCATTTGTGTTTAAATATATTCAATCACACACTTCATAACCCAGCTTTGGGACATGTGGACAACACATGTTTGCTCTCTCTTTCACAAACACACACACACACACACACACACACAAACAACTGTACTTAAAGCATGCCCTTTGACCCTGATAACACTGAGTGCCATAAACGCAACAAACATAAACACACATGTGCGCACACACACACACACATTAACACACATACACACACACGCACACACACACACAGCCCAACTGCCTAAGAAGGAGCTCCATCAGATTAGAGCACTGGAGACCAATAGAAGTGTCATACCTCCACCAGCCCGACCGCCCACCTGTCCGCCACAAACCGGTTTGGCCTGCAGTTCACCAGCGTGTCTCCATGACAGTGTGGGAAACATCTGAAACGCTCAGTGCTCTCAAACGGCCACCTGCTCTGCAAATGGAAACTATGTCCCGGATTGTGGCTCCACCTACAGAGACATCATGGACAGCCAGCTAAAGCAGCCTTAGGCCAAGTGCAAGTAACCCTAACCTTCACCCTGAGCCTAACGCTAACCTTCACCCTGAGCCTAACGCTAACTTTTACCCTGAGCCTAACCCTAACCTTCACCCTGAGCCTAACGCTAACTTTTACCCTGAGCCTAACCCTAACCTTCACTCTGAGCCTAACGCTAACCTTCACCCTGAGCCTAACGCTAACTTTTACCCTGAGCCTAACGCTAACTTTCACCCTGAGTCTAACGCTAACCTTTACCCTGAGTCTAACGCTAATCTTCACCCTGAGCCTAATGCTAACTTTCACCTCAAGTCTTACGCTAACGTTCACCCCAAGCCTAACACTAACCTTCACCCCGAGTCCAACGCTAACGGTCACCCTGAGTCTAATGCTAACCTTCACCCTGAACCTAACCTTCACCCTAAACCTAACGCTAACCTTCATCCTGAGCCTAACGCTAGCCTTCACCCTGAACCTAACGCTAACCTTCACCCCGAGTCTAATGCTAACCTTCACCCTGAGCCTAATGCTAACTTTCAGCCCAAGTCTAATGCTAACTGTCACCCTGAGTCTAATGCTAACCTTCACCCCGAGACTCACGCTAAACTTCACCCTATCCCTAAAAGCTAACCTTCACCCTGTTGGTTGAAGTCAAATTTATGGATTCTGATCATGTTATTGACCACAATGACCAGCTTCACATCTTCACATGAAAAAAGTCTTTCCCTCAAATAGAAGATCCACACGAAATGCAGTGAACTGAAGCATCTATAGTAATAATTCACAGCTCAGACTCCTCAGAGGAGTCTAGAGTCCTCATTGCCACATTGCCACCAGGCCAGTATATGAGGCACATGCTTCATCACACACACACACACACACACACACACATACACACAAACCCACTCATACACACATGCATCCACGTAAACACACATACACACACATACACAATGAGGAATTTACCCTGAAGAGTCCAACCTGTCTGGTTGTGACGGGCCAGATCAAATACTCGTCATGTGACTCATCATGTGACGGGTAAGATCAAACACTTAGCATCTTCTCATGTGCTGAGGGGTGATGCATTATTACAACCCCTCATGTTGGGATGCATTATTACAACCCCTCATGTTGGGATGCATTATTACAACCCCTCATGTTGGGATGCATTATTACAACCCCTCATGTTGGGATGCATTATTACAACCCCTCATGTTGGGATGTGCTGAGGGGTGAGGCATTTCCTCCTCCAGCAGTTTTCTGGAATGGCCGCATCTGCATCTCCACGTCATGGATTCACACACACACACACATTCAGACACACACACACACATTCAGACACACACACACACAGATACTAAATGAGCCATGCATTGGCATCTCCATGTCATGGATCCTTCCAGAAATCCCCATTACCATCAGACCAGTCCCTCACTTCAGTCAGACAGTGAGAGTGAGAGGCCAACAACACACACACACACACACACGTATGCACGCACGCACACACAAACATGCACACACACACACACCACTCTAAACACACTAAAGGACTCACACAACAGACACTGCTCTAAAAACACTATGGGACTCACACACACACACACACACACACACACACACCACTCTAAAACACACTATGGGACTCACACACATGCAAACACAAACACGCACTGGTCTGAAACACATAATTAGACTCACACGCACACACACACACACACACACACACACACACACACACGCACACACACTCCACACTGAAACACACTATGGGACCTGTCTGTCCTGCAAAGTCATAGCTGAGTCTCCACCATGAAATCCAATATGTTTGACATGTTTATATAAGACTCACACAAAACTGTTTTACACTGTATTACACACACACACTCACACAAACACACACTGCTGCTGAGCCTGTGTGCATGATTACACACACACATAAAGACCACTGGTTTGATGTGTGATATTATGGGATGGTTGTGTGATAAGTATTTAGATGGTTGTGTGATGGTGTCATGGGTATGAGATGTTTGTATGATGAGATGGTTATGTGATGGTTATAAGATGGTTGTGTGATGATTTCAGAGAGTGCAATGGTTTGTAGTGAGACTGTGTCCGACTGATCCAACTACAGGACAGGGTCCATAATCTCTACAGGACAGGGTCCACAATCTCTACAGGACAGGGTCCAAAATCTCTACAAGACAGGGTCCTTAATCTCTACAAGATAGCGTTGTTAATCTTTACAGGACAGAGTCTATAATCTCCACAAAATAGGGTCTTTAATCTCTACAAGACAGGGTCCTTAATCTCTACTGGATAGGGTCCATAGTCTCTACAACACAGGGTCCTTAATCTCTACTGGACAGGGTCCATACTCTCTACAAGACAGGGTCCATAACCTTTACAGTACAGGGTTCTAATCTGTGCGTGACAGGGTCCATAATCTCTACAGGGAAGGGTCCCGCTCAACAGTGCGCAGAGCAAACCCACTCTAAAGCAGGGACCCGTTAGGAACCAGTGAACAAACCCATTCTAAAACCTGATCTGAACTGTATGAGAAGCCCAGTCTGAAGTGGGGGAGAAACCTGGTGTGGGTTTCAAGGATGTGAGGAGCAGGCCATATGAGCATGCTCAGTTGAAAGCACCAGAGTCCCATAGGCCCATAATTATAGCTTGTAATTAATTTCTCATCCAATCCATCATACTGTGCTATTTCAGGGGTCACCTGAGACGCACCAATTAATATAATTGCAAGATTAAATCCAAATCTGCACTTTTAGCCAAAACTCACCAGTAAGGAGGAAATGCATTAAAGGCTAAATGGACCCGTGTTTAGAAGGGACCAGGAGAAGAACTTTGACTTCTGATGTCTTAATGGACAGACTGGGACAGTACTGGGGTAGCATGGACATCTGATTACACACCTCCCCACATGCACATGCACACACACATACAATCTGGATGAGAATGTGAGCGATCTGTGTGAGTGTGTGGAAGGGATGTGTGTGAGTGTGTGGAAGGGATCTGTGTGAGTGTGTGTAAGCGATCTGTGTGAGTGTGTGTAAGCGATCTGCGTGAGTGTGTGTAAGGTATGTGTGTGAGTTTGTGTAAGCGATCTGTATGAGTGTGTGTAAGGGATGTGTGTGAGTGTGTGTAAGGGATGTGTGTGAGTGTGTGTAAGCGATCTGTATGAGTGTGTGTAAGCGATCTGTGTGAGTGTGTGTAAGCGATCTGTGTGAGTGTGTGTAAGGGATGTGTGTGAGTGTGTGTAAGCGATCTGTGTGAGTGTGTGTAAGCGATCTGTGTGAGTGTGTGTAAGCGATCTGTGTGAGTGTGTGTAAGGGATGTGTGTGAGTGTGTGGAAGGGATGTGTGTGCGTGTGTGTAAAGGATGTGTGTGAGTGTGTGTAAGCGATCTGTGTGAGTGTGTGTAAGTGATCTGTGTGAGTGTGTGGAAGGGATGTGTGTGGAAGGGATGTGTGTGAGTGTGTGTAAGGGATGTGTGTGAGTGTGTGGAAGCGATCTGTGTGAGTGTGTGTAAGGGATGTGTGTGAGTGTGTGTAAGCGATCTGTGTGAGTGTGTGTAAGCGATCTGTATGAGTGTGTGTAAGGGATGTGTGTAAGTGTGTGTAAGGGATGTGTGTAAGTGTGTGTAAGGGATGTGTGTGAGTGTGTGTAAGCGATCTGTATGAGTGTGTGTAAGGGATGCGTGTAAGTGTGTGTAAGGGATGTGTGTGAGTGTGTGGAAGGGATGTGCGTGAGTGTGTGGAAGGGATGTATGTGAGTGTGTGTAAGGGATGTGTGTAAGTGTGTGTAAGGGATGTGTGTGAGTGTGTGTAAGGGATGTGTGTGAGTGTGTGTAAGGGATGTGTATGAGTGTGTGTAAGCGATCTGTGTGAGTGTGTGTAAGGGATGTGTGTGAGTGTGTGTAAGGGATGTGTGTGAGTGTGTGTAAGCGATCTGTATGAGTGTGTGTAAGGGATGTGTTTGAATGGTGAGTGTGTGCATGTTCACTCACCTCCTGCCGAAGAGGCGCAGTCCGGTGAAGCTGCGGCTGGAGTGGGCAGTGTTGGCATGGTTGGCATCGTCTCCACCGCCGGTCACGGGCACGGCCACAGACAGGTCCGAGCAGGACGAGGAGGCAGAGTCAGAGCTGCCGGTGCCGGGGCCGTCCTGCAGGGCATCAGGGGCGGCGCCCCCCCCCTCTTCCACAGGTGCTTCCGTAGTGGACATGCCCCCTCGTGCACGCACACACACACACACACACACACACTCTCACACACTCCTCACACAGCAGTCACCCCCCCTTCACACACTACTCTCAGGACTGAATGCCCCCCAACCCCTCAACCCCTTCACTGTCCTAAGATCTTCTCCAAACTAACAGAACTGCAGGCAGAGACTGAGATCCATAACAGAAGCTGCACCACTGATAAAACACAGCAGTCAGCAGGAGCCTAAAGCCTCATAGACTCATCTACAGTCCCGCCCCAATCTCACTGAGCTCAAAGAAAAACAGAAACATCTACAGCCGTCTATCTCCTGCCTTCTCTCACTAAACACACACACACACACACAGACACGCGCATACACACTCTCTTGTAAACACTCCCTCTCAGCAGAGCGCTCACTGCTCCAGGAAGTGAAGTGTTATTTGAGCCTTGGGCAGCAAACTTCTTTCCGCATCCATGAGGGAAACACTCAGACGACCCTCACTTCCTCAAGCACACACACACACACACACACACACACACACATGCTCCCCGTGCTGGACAAAACACTCACCAGCTCACACACACCAATCCAGGAAGTGTGAAGGCTCATGAAGTTGCCATGTGAGGACCCATAGGCGTCTGGGCTGCTGCCTCAGAGAGTTGCCCCTTCTGCTCTGCTCAGCTCCTACTTTCCCTGGGCTGCGTTACTCAGCAGGCAGCTATCAGTCTCTGTCTCACACACACACTCAATCACACTCACTTTTATCTCCCTCCTCTCTCCTGCGCTCACTCTCTCGCTCTCTCGCTCTCTTGTTCTCTCACTCTCCCTCCCTCTGGCCCTCCCCCACACCCTCTCTCATTGGTCTAAAGTAGGATAGCAGCACACTGCCACCTGTTGGCCAGTCATCAGCACTCAGGCAGAGCAGCCTGGAGGCCAGCGAGGCTCCACATACACACACACACACAAACTCTACACACACACACACAGGCAGCATGTAAAGGCTCCACAGACACAGACACACACACACACACACACACAGACACCACACACATACACACACACACAAACTCTACACACACACACAGGCAGCATGTAAAGGCTCCACAGACACAGACACACACACACACACACACACACACACACCAGTATATCCCCAGAGAAACCACCAAAGGCCACTGCAGCAGATCACCAGCTCCACAACCACTCAGTTTGGGGAGTCAAGCACCACTGACAACCCCATCAGCATCAGCGGCTCTGGAGAGCCCAGATCTGTGTGTGTGTTTATTATCATTGTTACAACCTTTATGCAGTTAAATATAACATCTCCTCTTCAAAACAGGCGAAGACAATAGAATAAATCATTCATTAAAAAACATCAAACACTTAAACATCTAACTATTAAACATCTAACATTTAAAAAAGTAAAGTGTTCAGTGTGATGAGAGTGCAGTGATGAGTAAAGTGTTCAGTGACATAAAGTGTTCAGTGTGAGTAAAGTGTCAGTGAGTGAGGAGTGCAGTGGTGAATGAAGTGTCAGTGGTGAGTGAGAGTGCAGTGATGAGTAAAGTGTCAGTGAGTGAAGTCAGTAGTGAAGTGTTCAGTGAGTAAGTGCAGTGGAGTAAAGTGTCAGTGGTGAGTGAGGAGTGGTGAGTGAAGTGTTCAGTGGTGAGTGAGGAGTGCAGTGGTGAAGTGAAGTGAAAGTGTTCAGTGGTGAGTGAGTGGAGTAAAGTGTTCAGTGGTGGTGAGGTGAGTGGGAGTGTTCAGTGGTGAGTGGGGGGAAGTGAGTGGTGAGTGCAGTGGTGAGTGAAGTGTTCAGTGGTGAGTAGTGCAGTGGAAGTGAAGTGTTCAGTGGTGAGTGAGGGGTGCAGTGGTGAGTAAAGTGTTCAGTGGTGAGTGAGGAGTGCAGTGGTGAGTGAAGTGTTCAGTGGTGAGTAAAGTGTTCAGTGGTGAGTGAGTGAAGTATTCAGTGGTGAGTAAAGTGTTCAGTGGTGAGTGAGTGAAGTATTCAGTGGTGAGTAAAGTGTTCAGTGGTGAGTGAAGTGTTCAGTGGTGAGTAAAGTGTTCAGTGGTGAGTGAGTGAAGTATTCAGTGGTGAGTGAAGTGTTCAGTGGTGAGTAAAGTGTTCAGGGGTGAGTGGGGGGTGCAGTGGTGAGTAAAGTGTGCAGTGGTGAGTGAAGTGTTCAGTAGTGAGTAAAGTGTACAGTGATGAGTGAAGTGTTCAGTGGTGAGTGAGGGGTGCAGTGGTGAGTGAATTTCAAAGTAAACTCATAAATTAAAAATCCTAGATATTTGTAAGATGAAACTGCCTCATTTTTTCTGATTAGTAAGAATATTAGGTCCTAATATGAGGTCTGACTCCTTCCTTGTGTTTCTTTGGTATACGCAGCATTAACCAACTTCAGTTGATAAAGCTGTGCTTGCACTCTGTCAAAAGCAGTTTGCAAGTCCTAAAATGCCTTCCTAACAGTGGCAGCACAACAATAAATTTCAGCATCATCTTCGTAAAAGTTCGAAAAGCCAAGAGCATTAATACCTGACAGAAAAATACTACTGATGGACATACTTAATGGAGTCAACTGTCATTTTTGGATCATGTGACCTGTCAACTAGTCAACTTTCATTTTTGGATCATGTGACCTGTTTTTCTGAAATGTTGCTCCTGCTCCTGCGCTACTATGGTTGTTAAAGGAAAACACACCTTACAATGTAGTTAATAGGTAACTACAATAACATGAGCAATTTTTTTTGGTTATTATTATTGTGTGTGTGTGTTTATGTGTGTATGAGCACACATATGTGTTTTTGTGCATGTACATACTTACATGGGTATATACTTGTGTGTATATGCAGATTTAGGGGGTGGTAAAATAGCTCTCAAGAGTAGGGGTGCAGGGGTGTTTTTTGTGTATGGAAGGTTGTCTGAGTGTGTTGGAGGGGTGTTGTGACCTATGTGAATGTGTCTGTATGAGTGTGTGTGTGTGCGTTTGTGTATATGAGTGTATGTGTGTGTGAGTGTGTGTATATGAGTGTATGAGTGTGTGCGTGTGTGCATGTGTGTCTGTATGAGTGTGTGTGTGTGTGCGTGTGGAGTGGGCAGTGTTGTGTGTGTGAATGTGTGTGAAGTGTTCAGTGGTGAGTAAAGTGTTCAGTAGTGAATGTGTGTGTATGAGTGTATGTGTGTGTGCGTGTGTGCATGTGTATGCTCATCCGTTCCTCTGAGTGAAGGCAGCCATTTTGAAATATTTTTGAGACCCATGTTGCTCTTGAGCAACGTTGGCTTCTAGATGGTTAAAAGACATTGTCTATATATAGTGAATTAAAAGTGGCCCCAGAGCTGAGCCCTGCGGAACCCCTTTATAGACATACAAATTGTGATACAAATTGTGATATAAGTGAAGTAGTTGACCAATCAGCCCACAGAGTGCGGAGACATGCCTACACTGACGAGCCAATGAATTAGTGTGTTCAACAGTTGCAAATGCCTTGGAGGGATCAGTGGATAGAGACACACACTATTTCTTTATTTTACTACTTAATTATGACTTTTATAGCAGCAGTTCCTCCTAAAATCCAGAATGACATTTTAATTGCAGATTTGCATACTTTGGGATTTTTGTTCGTGACCAAAGAAAGATTCTAAGTTTTTGATGATTTAATTCGTTCGTTTCAGGCCTTTGTGAACATCAGTGATGTCAGCAGCAGTAATGACATCATTTCAAGGCTCCATCCCCATCGGGGCAAAAGAAACAGACAAGAACCCCAGATGAAGCGCTTTAGTGGAGTGTGTGTGTGTGTGTGTGTGTGTGTGTGTGTGTAGAGGTGAAGCATTTTACCTATCTGTGTGTGTTTGTGTGAAGTACTTTAGCAGTGTGTGTGCATGTGTTTGTGTGTGTGTGCACACAGCAATAAGGCACTTTAGCTGTGTCTATATGTACAGCGGTGTGTGTGTGTGTGTGTGTGTGTGTGTGTGTGTGTGTGTGTGCTGCCCTGGTGCTCTCTGACCCTCCACTGGCTCCTCTCCTCTTCTCTCTACTTTGCAGTGCTGAGGCATCCCTCCCACACACTCTTTACATAAAAACGGCACAAACCCACGCCACGCAAAGACTCACACACGCAGCTGCAGGGAAACTCACTCATACACACATACACACACGCGTACACACATACACACGCATACACACACACACCAACTACAGGTACACTCCTCTCACCTCCTCATTTAATCTCCCCATCTCATCTCTTCTTCCTCCTCCCCAGGAGTTCCCAAACAGAAATGTACTCTAACAGTCTCTAGCACTCCTCTACTCTAACACTCCTCCTCTTCTCCTTTTTCATTTTCTTCCCTCTCTTCTCCCCTTCTCTCTTAATGGAAGAGTATCTAAATCACCTGCTGCCATATTTCACCCTGTTTAAAGGGCACCTTGACTCTGAGCAATGTTAAACACCAAGATGCATTCAATCACATTCACACGCACACACACACACACACACACACACACACACACACTCTCTCTCTCTCTCTCCACTCCTTAAGGCAGTGTGGCTGTGCTGGACTACGTAGTGCAAACATGGCTTCCTCCTCCTACACAGGACATGCACTTGAAGAGAGAAAGAGAGAAAGAGAGAGAGGGAAAGGGAGGGAGAGAGAGAGAGAGAGATTCTCATAGATGTAGAGAGAGGCATACTGAGGCGTAAAGAGTCACTTTCTACAAAGAGATCCAGGAAGAGGGGACTGACGCTACCTTAACCCAAACCCTTACAGATGTTGCAAGGATTAAACACAGCGCTCAGACCAGGGGTCCTAGATCAAGGCTCCAAACACAGGGCTGAGATCAGGGCTCCAAACACAGTGCTCAGACCAGGGCTCCTAGATCACTGATCCAAACACAGTGCTGAGAACAGGACTCTCTGCCAATCGCATGTGTTTCATACAAGTTGCTACTTGCAAACTGATCTGGGCAGGCTTGAACAGTTTGGCTTGACTATGCCAACATGTGGAGTGTGTCTTATTTAAACTGGTACTCCCTCAATGCACAACCAGCCTGGCATTGCTAGCCACCTCAATAATACTAGTGTAAGTCACTCGAGGCCATTGGATGGTTAAAGTTGGCTGTGTCCTTTGACTACAACTGACAGACTTGTCAGCCAGCTTCCACTGGTGAGTTTGTGTGAGTTTTCTTTTAAAGAGATTGTGAGGGGAAGAAGCAAGCTGATTCATGTGGCCAATGGAACAGGAAGTTTGTATAATTCATTTTGATGTGCATAGAGTGCATTGGCTCCGCTGTGAGGGTGGTTCTCGGTCCTCTGACTGTGTATGAACTGATCTGCTCACTTCTGATTCCCCTGCAATGAGCTGAGATTCTGTTGTTTTGGACAATACACAGAGACACACACACACACACACATCCCTGAAACCCTCAATAACGAGGGCTTAAGGAAAAACACAGGCCTCATTGGCAGTGCAGTCTTCATAGTCCACGACTGGGTCCCTGGGGCCGCACAGTATCAGGTGTTCCATGGAACCTTTTCTGACTGAGATTTAGCTGAACTGAACATGAACGTTTGGTCTCAACTTTGAATTTCTGTGAGTGCAGAGAGACTTCAGTGTGTCTCCCCAGACACGCGCCACACACACACACACCCGAGACATACTCCCTACACACCCTCCTCAGATTGCTGCGAATCACTGGCCTAAAACACAAGTGCAGTGAGAATTGTGTTGATGTACTTTACCTGCAAGACCCCTGGCAGTTGGGTCAGCCCCTTGAGTGCTCCTTCTGTAAAGCGCCATGAGAAAATACTATTGTAAGAGGCGCTGTATAAATATAATTGAATTGAATTGATGTGTCTGGAGGAGCATGGCTAGAATCTCTCATGCCTGGAACATATTTATGAGTGTGGTAGCATAGCAGTTAAAGAACCTAGCTAGAGATGCCTGGAAATTGTGGGTTCGAATCCCAGGGGCCACCATTGTGTCCTTGAGGGAAGGCACTTGATGATGTCCCTGATGTTTTTTGAAAAGAGAGCTGTTTCTGTGGGCCTCCAGTCCTCAGCCAAAGCCGGCAGAGACGCAGCAGCCTTGTGTGTGGATGTGGAGGGGCGAGCCGGAGGCGGAGGCACCAGTGGAGTATTTTTAGCGTAGCAGGATGCTGCCGCTAAATCAGTGCAGTGCCTCAGAGACATGGAGATGAAGAGGAGGCGGAGGAGGACACAATCCAGCTCTGCTGTTGTCTCCTCCTCTGTGTGTGTGTGTGTGTGTGTGTGTGCGTTTGCATGTGTACAAGATTATGTTTGTGTGTGTGTGTGTGCATATGTGTCTGTGCCCTCTTGTCCACGGCACAGAGCCCCCCCCATCCTACCTTTCCCCCTCTTGGGTCTGTTTATGCAGGTGAAGTCAGAGCCTCCAAAGAAGGCTGCAGTTGAGGGATGTTTACATCGCTATGCCACCTCTTGGCCATTTATGAAGTACTTCCTATTCTTCTGTCAAGGGTTCCTCTTCGCCTTCTAGCTGGAGGCAACTACTGGATTACATAACGCCCACATGCACATCAAGATCGCATGCCTTCACTGGACCACCAGAGCTTTCAATAGCTTACAAGTGCACATACTGAGTAAAGAGTGGACACTGTAGGATACACACTTTAACTGTCAGTGTCTTTTGAAATTAGTATTTTTTATTATCTCCGTGTCATATTTTTCAACAAGCAGACTAAACAAAACAGGACATTAGCACAGCAACATTAGCTTAGCCCCATAGGCCCACAGGTTAATAGGCCTATAGTAATGTAGTATAGTAATTTAGCCCCAAAGATCCACAGGTCTATACAGAAGTGTTAGCTTAACCCCAAAGACATATAGCAGTGTAGCATTTTAAGTAATGGTTCAAGCGTCAAGGTATCTTTAATGTCCCAGGGGGCAATTTGTTATGCAGCCAACAGAAACTGTGATTTCTGAAATAGCATTTGTACAGAATGGCTTACCATAGTCTATTTTCTGTTAAAATGGCTTGCCATAGAGGTGCACACAGCTAGTGCAAGTGCATCATTAAATTGGACATGTTCCTCCTCTTCACATCCATTTTTAACCTGCTGTAAGCAGCGGTAGGCACTGTTTACTGGGGCAACCTTCTGTCAGGGCAAGAGAACTAGCAATAGCGTAGGCTTCTCGTAGTCTTCTCATAGGCTTCTCATAGACTTCTCATAGTCTTCTCATAGACTTCTCATAGACCTCTCATAGTCCTCTCACAGGCTTCTCATAGTCTTTGTCATGCACCTGTGAAAAGTCTCTGGCAGCTCAGGAATGTTACTGTGTAAAGGTGTGTGTTTATTTGTAATTTTAAATCAAATCATCAAAATAAAAGCTTTCATATTACAACTTTACGAGTCTGCATCATGTTTAGCGAGATGTAAAGGGTAAACTTTGTTCTTACTAGAAACTTGTATGCTTTGCATAGCGTAGCCTTTTTCACTAAACAAGAGCTATGAGAAAATGCTGGTTTCTTGACATGGGGACACGCTGTTACACATGGTGCAAGCTTCTCCTTTGAATTTCATTTTAACTATGGACAGTGGAAGCTCTGTTGGTTTAACTATGGACAGTGGAAGCTCTGTTGGTTTAACTATGGACAGTGGAAGCTCTGTTGGTTTAACTATGGACAGTGGAAGCTCTGTTGGTTTAACTGTGGACAGTGGAAGCTCTGTTGGTTTAACTGTGGACAGTGGAAGCTCTGTTGGTTTAACTATGGACAGTGGAAGCTCTGTTGGTTTAACTATGGACAGTGGAAGCTCTGTTGGTTTAACTATGGACAGTGGAAGCTCTGTTGTAATTAGAGCAAAGGTGCTGCAACCTGCAGAGCCCCAACCTGCAGTGATGCTTCATCACTTCATCATGTTGGGACACTGGAGCGCATTAAAAACAGCTGGGGATCTAATTCCCACCAAGATGAGGAACCAAATCCACATTGTCATTCGCTCTGGTTACTACCATTTATGTTAGCACCGGTTCTGCAGTAGTACCGCATCTCTGCACCCAACCCTAACTGTGCCCATCTCCACAAATGGGACAGCCAGCTGGACAGGGCAGACAAAAGCTGTGTGTGTGTGTGTGTGTGTGTGTGAGGTGCTGCTGGAGCAGGTTCTCATCTGCCTGCTGGACCAGAACCGGGCCGTAAGAAATGGCAACCC
>PYXC01002197.1:82500-112500 GCA_015244755.2 Tenualosa ilisha | reverse complement strand
CACACACATCCAATGAGCCAGTCACACACACACATCCAATGAGTCAGTCACACACACACATCCAATGAGCCAGTCACACACATACATCCAATGAGCCAGTCACACATACACATCCAATGTATCAGTCACACACATCCAATGTATCAGTCACACACACACACAGTGTTGGGGAGGCAGAAATACATACATACAGTCGTTATTCAGATTGTTGAGATTACAAATGATGAGTAACTGATCTTTGTGAAAGCTTACATCAGTGTTAATCAGAATACAGCGGCTTTGCTGGAATTGCTGATGAGTTTATTTCCAGAGGTTCAACTGGGCCTGGGCCTGGGCTGGGCCTGGGCCTGGGCACATATACGCACAAATTTTAACTTAAGGCTACTCTGGAGCTGGCATTTTTTTTAACCTCCTCAGTAAAGAGCTTTTTCTCTCTTTTTAAATAATTCAAAATGAAACGTTTGCGTTGTTTGTTTTGACTCTAGAGTATCTAGTAATTAGACAACTAGTTGTGGACATCCTGACTTTCACAATGTTTTTGCGCCATTTGTATGTCAGATGGCTCATGTGCAGAATGGGTCAGAAATGCCTAACAAACTAGCTGGCTTTACACTCTGCTTCAGTGATGTTACAAATACATCAGTGCACAAATAAATAACTCTGGGAAGCCCACAGATATGACACTCACACAGAGTACAGCTGTAGCCCTAGAAGTCACTGTCACGCAGCCATGGCCGAGTGGAACGAGCAGCAGTCATTGGCTGCTACTACGCATGTGGCTACATGCATCTTCTGCTAACAACACAACATGTACTCAGCTTCCAAGGAACTTCGGAATCACTGGCGATTCAGTGATTCCTGATTCGCCCTCGCTCCAGTTGGAGTGGATTCCTGATTCGCCAGCACTCCAGTTGTAACTGATTCCTGATTGGCCAGTGCCCCAAAGGCAGTTGATTTCAGATTCTCTAGCCTCAAGTTCAAGATGATAAAATGTTGCAAAATGATGAATGGGAACCATAGCTAAACCTTTCAAAACCAAAAACACCTGATTCCTGATTGGCCCAGCACTCCAGTGGGGGCTAACACCTGATTCCTGATTGGCCCAGCACTCCAGTGGGGGCTAACACCTGATTCCTGATTGGCCCAGCACTCCAGTGGGGGCTAACACCTGATTCCTGATTGGCAAGTGCTCCTGTGTGTTGCTGATTCCTGATTGGCCCAGAACTCCAGTGGGGGCTAACACCTGATTCCTTATTGGCAAGTGCTCCTGTGTGTTGCTGATTTCTGATTGGCCCAGCACTCCAGTGGGGGCTAATACCTGATTCCTGATTGGCAAGTGCTCCTGTGTTGGGCTGATTCTTGATTGTCCAACACTCCAGTGGGGGCTAATTCCTGATTGGTCAGTGTCCCAGAAGTTTTTGCTCCAACTGGTCCCTGACCAGAGGGTCAACAGCACACACAGTTCATGCACAAACGTCCTTGTTGGGCATGAGCTGTCATGCGTGTGCATGTTGATAGGTGATTACAGGTCACTACAGCCAAATGTTACTCAGTGTGTGTTTCTTGAGGAGCCTATGAGGAGACGTGTATATTAAGGTCATTCATGCTGCCCTGGGAATCTCCTTTCAAGTACATATGAAGTATCCATTTCATAGTAAAAGTATCTTACAGTCTCTGCAGAGTTGTAGACAAGTCTTGCAGCAGCAGGACGGCAGGCAAAACCAGGGGTAAAATAAACTGGTAATTGGTCAAGCCACTGCTAACCAAGTTTTGTTTCACACGCATTCCAGAGCAACTTATTCTCTTATGATTCTCTCTATATGATGTTATGTGGCAAGCAAGCTATGTGCAGTGGCGCCACCCTCTGGACTGGAGAGCAACTCTTTAGAAAATATCTAATAAAACCAATGTTGGTCCATACATCATTTCCAGCGTATTGTCAGAGCCAACTGGCGCTGATTCCGAGCCCCAATGTTCACGGCAGAATTCTTCTGTTTTCATTTTTATTGATGTGTCTACAACATTTGACAGAGTTAATCATTATAAATGCTTTAGGAAAACAAGGCAAAGGCGTGCCTCTGATAGTAGAGTAAGAATTCTGACCTATTAGTATGCCAAACAGAGAACGCAGGTTAAATGGGGTTACAGTGTCTCCGGTTCCTTTGGTGTAAGTAATGATATGCGTCAGAGGTCCTACTTTCATCAGCTCTGTTTAATGTGTACATGGATGAATTATCCAAACAACTAAATGAATGCAAGACTGGTTGTACGATTGGTAACATTTTGGTAAACTGATGCTATATGCTGATGACTTGGCTATTCTCTCTCCTAGCAGTGCTGGCTTTCAGAAGTTGCTGAAGATATGTTCTGAGCATGGGATGAGATATAATGTGCAATATAATGCTAAAAAGAGTGTTGTTGTTGATATGTAGAACTAAAGGTGACAAAGAGCTGAGATTTCTATCTGCCAGAACAAGTTTTAGGTGTCTGTAAGATAACAAAATACCTGAGACACTACAGGCCAGATATCTGATGAATATAGACACGCAGTTGTTTTATTAGTGGTGCATGTTATATGATATATATATATACGCAGTGGTGCATGTTATATGATATATATATACGTAGTGGTGCATGTTATATGATATATATATATATATACGCAGTGGTGCATGTTATATGATATATATATATATATATGTATTATATATATATATATACGCAGTGGTGCATGTTATATGATATATTATTATGTTTTATATATATATATATATACGCAGTGGTGCATGTTATATGATATATATATATATACGTAGTGGTGCATGTTATATGATATATATATATACGTAGTGGTGCATGTTATATGATATATATTATTTGTTTTTTTTTTTTTTTTTTTTATTATATATACACAGTGGTGCATGTTATATGATTATATATATTTTTTTTTTTTTTTTTTTTGATTTTATATATTATATATACGTAGAGTGGTGCATGTTATATGATATATATATATACACAGTGGTGCATGTTATATGATATATATATACGTAGTTTTAGTGGTGCATGTTATATGATATATATATATATATACGCAGTGGTGCATGTTATATGATATATATATATACGCAGTGGTGCATGTTATATGATATATATATATATATATATATATATACGCAGTGGTGCATGTTAAATGCCCAAGCTAATATTTTGGCAAGGAAATTCCATATGTGTTCAGATGAAGTAAAAATCAAACTTTTTAAAGTATACTGTACTCCACTGTACACTGCACCCTTATAAATCAAACTTTTTAAAGTATACTGTACTCCACTGCACCCTTATGGGCAAAGTTTAAAAAGGCAAGTGGACAGAAGTTCCAGGTTGCCTATAATAATGCCTAATGACTGTTTAAGTGTTCTACTGGTACTGGTATGAATGTCTTTTATAAGAATGTTGTGTTTTTGTTTGCTTGTTTTCTTTGTTTGTGTGTTACATTTTGCATGCATAGTCTGTGTGTTCTTTTGAATCCTGAGTCTGGCTAATAAAGATGATGATGATGATGATTATGATTATGATGATGATAATGTATGAGCAAATTAATAATTATATTTCTTCACATAATCTTATGTATGAATTACAGTAAGGCTTCAGGAGATCCCATTCCATTGATACTTGTTTATTGTTCCTCACTGACCATATCAGAAGAGAACTGGATTAGGGTTTGTGGTATGGTAATTTGACACAGTGGATCATGTATTCTGTCAATGAAGCTCAAAGCTTTAGGCTTCAGTGAGTTAGCTGTAAAATGGGTCAGTTCTTATCTTACAGACAGCAGATGGTAGAATTAACTAGGGTGTTGTCCAAACCGAAAATGTTGGATTGTGGTGTCCCACAAGGATCAGTACTGGGCCCACTTTTTTCCTTTCATATATAAATGATCTAAAGTCAGCGTGCCTTTGTGAGCTCTTTTTTATGCTCCTGATTTAGCTCTGTTAGTCTCCCACAAAGATGCAAATGTGGTTGAACAAACACTGAGTTGTGAACTTAAGAAAGTGAGGAACTGATTAGGGGACAATAAGTTATCTCTACATCTTGGGAAAACTGAGTCAATATTATTCAGGATCAAGGCTAGCCTTAAAAAGTCTCCAGAATTAAGAGTTAAGATAGATGGTACTGTGTACAGCAAAAATGACATTGGCTGTGTGCTTGACAACAAGCAGTCAATGGACAGAATGGCACACAAAGTTTTGATTAAAATTAACAACAGAATCAAATTTCTTGCCAGGGTATCCTGGTTTCTTGGGGAGCAATCTATGAAAATGCTTTCAGGAGCTCTTGTTCAGTGCCATTACCACTATGCTTGCAGTTCATGGTTTAGCAGTTTGCCTGTAGTTCTGAAAAATAAACTGCAAACATCACAAAACAAGTAAGTATTTTGTTCAAACTCCCAGCTCATATCCACCTGGAGAACTCACATTATGAAAAACTGGGATGGCTCAAGGTGAATGATAGAGTGAAGCAGATAAAGTTGTTTTGTGCATAGGACTGTGAATAGTGAGGTTCCAAGCTATTTTAGGGATTATTTTCACGGGGTTAGGGATACACATTCATACTCCACCAGGGGGAGCATTACCAATTTTGGACCAATTAGGTTTAAGTCTTGTATGGGTAGAAGGTCATTCCTGTACTCTGCAGCTGTCCTTTGGAACAGCTTGCCTAGAGACTTGAAAGTAATAGAAAAAGTGAAGCGACTCAAGACTAGCCTTAAGAAGTAGTTAAGTAAGGAGTTAATTCACACAATGAATAACTGAAACTTTTGAATGAACAAATGAATTGGGGTTTTTTTGTCTTTTACATTTACATCGGTGTTGTGAATAGTAATTTGGGTGCTCCTTGCTGTAACGCGCTATGAGACGATACTATTGTAAAAGGCGCTGTACAAATAAAAATTGTAAAAATTTAATTTGAATTCTAATGAAAGCTTTTGTTTTTTAATGAAGATTTTCGCTCCGGACATTCCAGTGACCTTGTATCAAAAAAGCCAATTCAACTCTAGCTATGTCATTCAAATAATCAGCTATTTATTTAACACAAAGGCTGACAACAGGAGAGGTCAATGGAACACAAAGTCCAGTTAAGCAACTCTGTTAGCCAATCCCAGGGCACCAAAACCATGCTTGTGGAGTTATCTGCTAAACAGGTTGAGCTGCAGAAACACAATGCAGAGATGGGAAGTAACAAAGTACAACTAAAGTACCACTTAAGGAACATTTTCAGGCCTTTGAACTTTACTGGAGTATTTATGCTTGAACTTGACTTTTACCCCCATGCATTTGAACAGAAATATCTGTACTTTTCCCTTCTTACATTCAAAACTCAAAACAGGTGTGTTATGCTTTAGTCTTAAAGCATTTTTACTTTTATGCTTTGCATACATTTGGGTCTGTACTTTGTAAGGAGTACTTCGAGTAAGGAAGTCAAGTCAGTACTCTCTGTATACTTTTACTAGAGTATTTACACTTGTTCTTGAGTATGGAAAGTATGCACTTTTGTTCTTGAGTATGGAAAGTGTGCACTTTCATTCATATCTCTTTCCCAGTCCCCCCAGCTGCTGGAGGCAAGAAGACTGAGAGAGCCTGATAACATCCTGTGTGTGTGTGTGTGTGTGTGTGTGTGCGTGTGTGTGTTTGTGTGTGTGCGTGTGCGTGTGTGTCTGGCAGGAGTTGCTGTGCGATGGCCAGGAAGCAGAGCTCTGGTGGGCTGGTCATCTTTCATGCGGAGGCTTTCATGTAGCTTTGAGGTCCCTTTGAGGCTGGGCTCAGCTGGGACAGGGCTCTGGAAGAGACTAATGACACCCACAACACACACACACACACACACATCTGTTTGATGTGACAGCAGTGGTGCTTTTGTTGTGTGAAATAACCTGTGGCTTCAGAGAAACAGGGCCCATGTCACCACAAAAGCTTGTGATCAGCCATGACACTCACACCCATCACACTGGAACTAGAATGAATGGGTTTGCACTGGGAGTCAGTAGAGCTCAATGGAGGTCCACCACACCGGCCCAGACAGGAATATTTCAGTTTCTACAACAGTTGGATCCAGTCAAACTATTTAGCAATTTCTGATTGGATAAGATACATTCTAGGCGTCACTAGAGGTGAGGCTATCCCATGATATTCATTCATCTATCCGACCATTACTTTATTCAGTTCAAGGTTTCCCTCTGTCAGCAACCACCTGCTCCTACTCCCACTGTCTCTGTCCGTCGCAATCTCCGGAATCTATCTCCTACTCACTTTTCCTCCTTGGTGGCATCTGCTCTGCCACCGTCTAGAAGTTTCTCTTCTTTTCAGGTTGAGATGCCACAGACTCTGTTCTACTCTGAGATCCTGCTTGGATCGTGTGTGCCCTCTGTCTACCAGACCCGCACGACCCACTCAGTCTCATGCGTGGCTTAATGACTCACTTCGGTCAATGCGCACTAACCTCAGAGCTGCTGAAAGGAAATGGCACAAAACTAAGAATTCGGCCGATCTGACACAATTCCAAGTACTACTATCTTCCTTCTCATCCAGTGTCACTGCTGCGAAAAAGGCTTTCTATCACGACAAGATTAACAATGCCACGGACACCAAGAAACTCTTTTCCACCTTTAAATCTTTACTAAACCCACCTCCTCCACCTCCTCCAACTAACCTTACAGCTGACACTTTTGCTGCATTCTTCACTAACAAAGTTGCAGCTATTAGTAGTCAGTTCTCAAACCAATCTACAGAGATTCCTTCTCCTTGCCTCTCTAAACCAACTGCTTCCTTTTCTTCTTTCACTCCTCTCTCCGAGGCAGAGGTGTCTAAGTTTCTCACAGACAGCCGGCTTACCTCTTGTCTTCTGGACCCTATCCCAACAACCCTTCTTCAGGCCATAACCCCCACCATTGTGACAGCAACCACACATGTGGTCAATGCTTCACTAACTAGGGGTACATTTCCCACTGCCTTCAAACAAGCCCAGGTAACACCGCTGCCCAAAAAACCATCCCTTGCTCCCACTCAAGTGGAGAACTACCGGCCTGTCTCTCTTCTTCCCTTCCTTCCCTTCCCTTCCCTTCTTTAAACAGGTCACAGGATTTCTCACTCAGAACAACCTCCTCAACTCTAACCAATCCGGTTTCAGAAGTGGCCACTCCACTGAAACGGCGCTTCTGTCTGTGGCAGAAGCATTAAAAGAGGCCAGAGCGGCAGGTCAATCCTCAGTGCTCATCCTGCTGGACCTATCAGCAGCATTTGACACGGTCAACCACAGCATCCTACTGGACAAGCTGACCAACATTGGGATTGATGGCACAGCGCACTCCTGGTTCAAGTCCTATCTTACTGGACGGTCATTCAACGTATCATGGCTAGGACAGACATCGGCACTTCACCAACTCACCAAAGGAAGGATCTGTGCTGGGGCCCCTTCTCTTCGCCCTGTACGTCACCTCGCTGGGCTCAATCATCCACTCCCATGGCTTCTCTTACCACTGCTATGATGATGATACCCAGCTCTATCTGTCCTTTCCGCCGGACGACTCCATGGTGTCAACACGGATCTCGGACTGTCTCTCTGATATATCTGCATGGATGAAAGGACATCACCTCCAACTAAATCTCTCCAAAACTGAACTGCCGGTCCTCCCAGCCAAACAAGCCATACATCACAACATCAGTATCAAGATCGACTCCCTGTCTGTTTCTCCCACCAAAGTGGCAAGAAACCTAGGTGTCATGATCGATGACCAACTGACCTTTGCAGATCACGTTGCCTCTGTGGCTCGGTCGTGCCGTTTTTCCCTATTCAACATAAGGAAGATCAGGCCGTACCTAACCCAACATGCAACCCAGCTCCTGGTTCAGACCCTGGTTATCTCTCGTCTTGACTACTGCAATGTCCTCCTATCAGGCCTACCAGCCTGCGCGGTGAGCCCGCTACAGATGATCCAGAATGCAGCTGCACGTCTGGTCTTTAACCAGCCAAAAAGGGCACATATCACACCTCTGTTCATTGAACTTCACTGGTTACCCTTGGCTGCTCGCATTAAATTCAAGGCACTTATGGTGGCCTACAGGGTGAATGATGGCTCTGCTCCCATCTACCTGAATACTCTTCTGAAGCCCTATGTCACCCGACGACCGCTACGTTCCTCTAAGGAACGTTTTCTAGCACGGGCAACGCCTTGTGCAGGTCAATCCAGACTCTTCTCATATCTGGTTCCGCGCTGGTGGAATGACCTCCCAAGTGCTACCAGATCAACTGATACCCTCTCCACCTTCAAGAAACTCGTGAAGACCCAGCTCTTCCAAGAATATCTCCTGGCGTAAATTTTTGACAATGCACTTAATAATTTAATTTCTCTACACTGCGTTACACTATTGCACTTTCAACTTAAAATAGTGCAGATTCTATGTTAGCAATATGCACTCCTTGTTTGTTCTTTCATTGAGTTGTAGCCTGAATGTTATCCTCTTTTGTTAGTCGCTTTGGATAAAAGCGTCTGCTAAATGCCTAAATGTAAATGTAAATGTAAATGATATTCCATGGGTGACTGATTTTCCACTGAGTTGACATTCCATTTATTGCACACCCAAGAGGATGTCCACCAACAACTTCACTCCAATTTGTGCTATATTTCTTAAGTCTATGAGATGAGTGTAGCTATGAGCAGCTGGACACACACAAGTACAGTGGGGTCAATAAACCAGACCTCCCACAAACATGAATCAGATATCCCAGATACCCCAGTGCCTAAATCAAAGAGGAGCACCCTTAGCAGGCCAGGTACAGCTGGACTCATTAGACTGTGTGTGTGTGTGTGTGTGTGTGTGAGCAGAGGTCTGGGAAGAGAACAGGATCATTAAGGGCTGGTAATCACATTTATTAAACCCAGGTCACCTAGGAACAACCATGATAAGTTTATCTAAACGAAGATGATCTGCCCCAGCATTCCCCTGTCAAAAGGGTCTTGAAGCTTGAGGGTCATGATGCTCAAAGGTCATGATGCTCAAGGATCGTAATGCTTAAAGGTCATGATGCTCAAACGTCATGATGATCAAGGGTCGTAATGCTCAAGGTTCTCCGTAGCGGTTACTGTATACTAAAGGAGTTGCTGGTTTCTTCTAGATGACCTCAAAGTTATAAGTTTAAAGTGTGTCTGTGATTCTCAGGCTTTGACCTCAAAGTTGAAAGTTTAAAGTGTGTCTGTGATTCTCAGGGTTTGACCTAAAAGTTTAAAGTTTAAAGTGTGTCTGTGATTCTCAGAGTTTGACCTAAAAGTTGAAAGTTTAAAGTGTATCTGTGATTCTCAGGGTTTGACCTAAAAGTTGAAAGTTTAAAGTGTATTTGTGATTCTGGTCTTGGACTCCTTGGGGGACACTGCAATAATACACGCCTGAAAGTCCTTCTGAATGAACGAGTCAGCCATATGAAACGAGTCAGTCATTCTGAATAAACCAGTCAGCCATATGAATCGGCAACATGCCAAAGTATCACTTAAAAAAGCTCAAAATGCGAATGTGTTCACTCAGTCTAGTGAACAAGGAGCAAACACAAGAAAATGTGCTAACCTGCACCAATGGCATGTACTATGATGTGCAAATTCAAAATGTGCTAACCTGCACCAATGGCATGTACTATGATGTGCAAATTCAAAATGTGCTAACCTGCACCAATGGCATGTACTATGATGTGCAAATTCAAAATGTGCTAACCTGCACCAATGGCATGTACTATGATGTGCAAATTCAAAATGTGCTAACCTGCACCAATGGCATTTACTATGATGTGCAAATTAACCATGGCCTTGTAGTTTGTTAACGGCACACCAGCGATGATCATTTTTCCTAGAGTTATGTTGACTGACAGTGTGACAAGCACGATTTCAACTTCACAGAGTTTTGTTGGTGATGAGGAACTGCAGGTGTATTACTATGCTAGGAAAAGAGAGACTCCGTTTAACCTGTAATGGACCATTTAATCATCGACAAGTGGCTATGAAGCTGGCAAATTAACTTTAAAACAGTGTCAAATACTGCCTAGTGTTGCTTTAAATGGCTACATATTAGACTACTGTGGTGGTCTTCATTAGGCACTGTGGACATAAGTGAGCTACAGCCTCTCTAAATGTCTGTGTTGGTATGTGTGTGCAGTAGTGTGTGTGTGTGTGTGTATGTGTGTAGTATGTCTCGGCTCCTGGGTATGGTAAACACGCATAATATTATG
The DNA here is from genome assembly GCA_015244755.2 of Tenualosa ilisha. Lineage (NCBI taxonomy): Eukaryota > Metazoa > Chordata > Actinopteri > Clupeiformes > Clupeidae > Tenualosa > Tenualosa ilisha. The sequence continues at coordinate 102,237 of PYXC01002197.1, read as the reverse complement.
GTTGGGGCTCTTGATTGTGGCAGACTGGTGAACATGACCATGATTCCATCTCTGCTCAGACAGGAGAGTAGAGGCCCTCTGTGCTGGGCTCTAGTTAGGAGAGATGGCTCCATCTGCTGGTCAGAATCTGAACTACAACTTATTTCGTACCCTAATTATTGAGCAAACCATCCTGTGTATCTGCCCGTATTAAACAAACAAACAAACAAATGAACCTAACCCTTGCTTTTGTGCTTCCTGACATTTAAACTGGTGCCGCATTACATCACCTCCTGTGGCACCATCCCTCGGTCCCAGAAACCTACTGCCCTACGCTCATCTAAACTCTGAAACTACAGACAGGAATCTCAATGACAGACAGCCGGATATGGGAATATACCTACAAACCTAAGCAGAATTTCCAGGTATCTGTCTTTACAAGAATATTTACATATTAAGAGAAATATCAATACTTTAACGCCATACATTTTAAAACAGAATTGTTACTCATGTCTGAATCCATGTTCAGTTCACAGCATGTCGTGCATCTCAGCATCGACTTCTCATATCTGGTTCTGCGCTAGTGGAATGACCTCCTAAGTGCTACCAGATCAACTGATACCCTCTCCACCTTCAAGAAACTCGTGAAGACCCAGCTCTTCCAAGAATATCTCCTGGCGTAAATTTTGAGAATGCACTTAATAATTTAATTTCTCTACACTGCGTTACACTATTGCACTTTCAACTTAAAATAGTGCAGATTCTATGTTAGCAATATGCACTCCTTGTTAGTTCTTTCATTGTGTTGTAGCTTGAATGTTATCCTCTTTTGTAAGTCGCTTTGGATAAAAGTGTCTGCTAAATGCCTAAATCTAAATGTAAAATGTAAATGTAAGCATCAGGGCCAACTGCAGGATGAGCCAATAATAGCGGCTCATTCAGTAGATCAAACAATATGTGCTTTTAATTTCATTTGGTAGAAGTCATGACCCTTTTTCTGAATTTGTTCTGAAATTAGCCTTTTGTCTTTATTCAGGCAGAAGCTAAATAGGAAGTGGATGGGAGAGAGATGGAGGGGTCAGGACACCACTTCAGGTTGGACCCAAGCCTGTGGCCCCTGTTGGTCAGGACACCACTACAGGCTGGACCCAAGCCTGTGGCCCCTGTTGGTCAGGACACCACTACAGGCTGGACCCAAGCCTGTAGCCCCTGTTGGTCTGTTTATGGTAAGGCCTCTGTGGCCAGCTGCACTAGCATTTGACACTACTGACCGTGGCATTCACCTACAATTCTGTCCCGGGTGTTGGAGGGAAGGTTGGGTGGTGTGATTGGATCTACACTGGGATAGGCTGTCTCTCTCTCATCAAATGAATGCTGAATCTAGAACGAACTGAGACTCTCCTGACTCTATGCCAGGTGAGACTGAAGTGAGGCCTCTGGACCATATACCAAATGAATAAACTGTTGTATGTTAGGGTTAGAATTAGTGTTCGTCAAGTCTCTGAGCTCGAGTTTAAGTGGAGTCTCAAGTCTCTACCCGTTCTGTTTATGACTTTGACAGAACATGGTGATTTTAGGTTAGATTAGACAAAATACCTTCCTGATGCACACCTCATATTCAGCAGAACATGGTGATTTTAGGTTAGAATAGACAAAATACCTTCCTGATGAACACCTCACATTCAGCAGAACATGGTGATTTTAGGTTAAATTAGACAAAATACCTTCCTGATGAACACCTCACATTCAGTTTAAGTGGTTCAGATAATTGAAAAACAAAACATTCTACAGCAGTTGTGCACATATAGGCTATAATGTAAAATGGGTATAGTTGTTGGTTGCTGAATTACCTTGGTTCAACATTTCAGAACACCAATTCAAAGTACATACCTATTTTTATCAGCTGTGATTGGGTCAGATTGATATGTAGGGTAATGGTCACTTGAAACAGGCTGTAAAGATTTGACATCTCTAAAAACACACAGTGGAAGCTTACTTTTAAATGTCAGTAACAGTAGGTGTTGGATTTTGGATACAGGTTCCAATAGCACAGATATTGAGATCATGTCATACAAGTGGTTCAGGTAGTTATTGTTAGGCCTTAGACCTATTGTAAGTCCTATGCATCACGAGACTGGTTTTGCTAAAATATTTGTTATCAAAATATGATTGCTTAGATGCAGTTAATAAGGATTGTTTAACTTTGCTGAAAGGCAGAAAGATAATTTAGCACAGATACAGCACTGAACATCAACTGATATTTATGCTACTTTAAGGCATGGACTAAGCATTTTAAAGGTAAACTTTGTGTTGAGCTGTTTGCACAAATTGTTTTCAGATATGCAGTCATGGGTTTTGCATGCTAAAATGTTCTGACTGAAGGAGTGAGTAATCTAAAATAGAGAGAGAATTCATTTCTTAGCTTTTCTTCCTTAGCAGCAATTTAATAGCTACCAAGAGTTTCAGGTTGTGCTAAGTTGAACTTGTTTACTTATCTTCTAAAATACACTTTTATTACCAAGTCATCTCCACAGCTTAGTAGGGCCATCAGCTCTATTTGCACTTTGTTTCATTTGTCTGAGATAGGGTTAGGGTCAGTAGGTCGAGGTCATAGGTCAGTAGCAACTCTCCTTTCTAGAGGCCCAGCGACAGACCCCTCTGATGAAGGCACTTATCAGAATGGTCTCCACCCAATATTACCCCCCATGATCGATCTCACTCTCTGACTTTAACATTATGTCTGACTGCTGCTACGCTGTCCAGCCAGGACTTTAGACAACCACCTTTGACTTGACTACCATAGAATGTTGTGGAACAATATTTTGGAATTATTATGATGCTCAACCAAACCATGGAGAAATTGTAGTCAATTGTTTGTCAATCACTTATGATAACTACTGACTATACTTCTCCTGTATGACCTCTGGCAGTCCTTAAATAACTACTGTTTTTCCTTTCCCCACCTTGCCCCTCCTTGCCCCTGCTGCTCTTATGTGCTCCTTGTTAACACCTGTAACTGTCTATTGGAAATGGTGCTGTATAAATGTAATTTGAATTGAAATTGAATTACTCCACAGAAAAAAAAACTTCAATGAGTCATTTACATGGTTCTGGTTCAGGATCCTCTTCTCAAGCAAAACCCCAAAACAGTGGACTGCCAACCTTTCACTATTAAGGCTTATATCTGGGGTAAACGTCATCTTTTATAATGGTGAGCCGTCACAGAGATTACATTACATAAATCATACATACAGACATAATGTCTCTCCAAAAGATAGACATATACACCCCTGCAGAAAAATATATTTACATTTACATTGAGCAGATGTAGTACAAGTGTAGTACAAGTGTAGAAGTGTACAAAAGAGGATTAAAAGTACAAACGAGGATTAACAATCAACCGACATAGCAGAAGAAATCTTCGAGAGAATCCCACTGGTCAGGAACAGGGGACTGTCAGAGGGTAAGAGTGCAGTGAAGAATGGGTGGTGCAGGGGTAGAGGGTTATCTTACTGAAGACAGACAGGGATGCCCTGCTCTGGTAGCGCTTTGTGGGTCATTCCACCAGCAGTGAGAGTCTGGATTGTCTTGTGTGAGAGGTTAGCACTGCTAATTGGAGTAGTCTTATCAGAGTAGTCTACATGGAGGAGTCTAATAAGAAAAGTTTAAATGGAATAGTCTAAACAGAGCAGTCTAATCAGAACAGTTTAAGCGGAGTACATTTACATTTACATTTACATTTAGGCATTTAGCAGACGCTTTTATCCAAAGCGACTTACAAAAGAGGATAACATTCAGGCTACAACTCAATGAAAGAACAAACAAGGAGTGCATATTGCTAACATAGGATCTGCACTATTTTAAGTTGAAAGTGCAATAGTGTAATGCAGTGTAAGTGCATTCTCAGTTTACGCCAGGAGATATTCTTGGAAGAGCTGGGTCTTGAAGTTTGAGTTTCTTGAAGTTGGAGAGGGTATCAGTTGATCTGGTAGCACTTGGGAGGTGAGTAGTCTAAACAGAGTAGTCTGGGAGTAGTCTAATCGGAGGAGTCTAAACAGAGTGGTCTAATCAGAGAAGTCTGATCGGAGTAGTCTAATCAGAGTAGACTGATCGGAGTAGTTTAATCAGAGGAGTCTGATCAGAGTAGTCTAATCGGAGAAGTCTACATGGAGGAGTCTAATCGAAGTACTCTAAACACAGTAGTCTAATCGGAGTAGTCTAATCAGAGTAGTCTGATCAGATCAGAGTAGTCTAATTGGAGTAGCCTAATTGGAGGAGTTTGATTGGCTCAAAGAATAGCTGAAATAGTTCTATCGTTGTGTCTGCTCAAACAGACTCAACAGTGGCTGATTTCCCTGAGCCTCCGGCCATATATGATGTAGCAAGGATAACAACACACTGGTTGTCGAAATGGGATTGTGTACTTGATTAGGATGGGAAGCTTTATAAGCAAGTGATGATGACAATGTTTAAAGGAACTTCAGAAACACTTAAATCCAGCCTATGCTGGACTGGTTGTTCTTCCTTTGAATTTGGTTGGAAAGGTTGAATTTGTACATGATGATCCATAGCTGTTAGTTCAGGTAAAAGACTACAAGTTTATTCCATTTGTGTTTGTCTAGACACTTCTCAAAGTCAAAGTCACTTTTATTGTCAATTTCTTCACATGTACTTGACATACAAAGGAATCGAAATGACGTTTCCCACTATCCCATGCGTGTACCTGGACAACAGTAAAGTGCAGATGCACAACAAGACAATTCTAATCCTAAGGTTGTATAAATAAATAAATAAAGTAGCTTAAGGCTACTTTTGCCTAGTACTACTACCTAACATAACAGGTATGACAGGACAAGACATAGAGTACCCTAAGTACACTACTAATGTAGCAGGGCATGACAAGACAGACAAGGCATGAGGTGAGATTCACTGAGTGTTCCAGCTTTGTGCATTTAGAGATAGTTGTTGTAATTGTGTTTTTTAGTGCAAAAGTGCAAAGTGCAAATGTCAATAGGCAGTACTTGCCGCAGTAGCAGTAATGATAATAATAAATAAGTGGTGCAAATATAAATATAAAAACAGAACAATTAGCAGCAGATGTGTGCAATTTGCTTATGCAGAGTCTCAGTTGGGGGGGGGTGAGTCCAGTGTCTTCCTAGACTCCTGCCGGCCTGGTGCCTCTGCTGGCTGGGGCTGGGAGTGGGGAAGGGAAAGAGTTCAGCAGTCTCACAGCCTGGTGGATGAAGCTGTTGGCGAGTCTGGTAGTGCGGGAGTGGAGGCTCCTGTACCTCTTTCCAGAGGGCAGGAGACTGAACAGACTGTGTGCTGGGTGGCATCGCTGACAATTGTGATGGCTTTTTCGGGTGAGGCGGGTAGTGTACAGGTCTTGCAGGGAGGGGAGTGATGCACCAATGATCCTCTCAGCTGTCCTCACGATGCGTTGTAGAGCTTTCCTGTTGTAGTCAGTGCAGCTCCCACCCCACACAGTGATGCAGCTGGTAAGGATGCTCTCTATGGTTCCTCTGTAGAATGCAGTCATGATGGGTGGCGGAGTACTTGCCCGCTTCAATTTGCGCACGAAGTAGAGACGCTGCTGTGCTTTCTTGGCCAGTGATGCAGTGTTGGTGGTCCAGGAGAGGTCGTTGCTGATGTGCAACCCCAGGAACTTGGTGCTGCTCACCCTCTCCACTGCAGCACCGTCGATGGTCAGTGGGGGGTGTTGGGTGTGGCCCCTCTGGAAGCTGACCACAATCTCCTTGGTCTTGCTGACGTTTAGCAGGAGATTGTTGTCTTTGCACCATCTGGTCAGAAGATCCACCTTTTTCCTGTAGTGGGTCTCGTCGCCGTTCGTCCCGTCGTCCGCAAACTTCACTAGGTGGTTGGAGCTGTCAGTTGGTGTGCAGTCATGTGTCAGCAGGGTGAAGAGGACTGGACTAAATACACAGCCTTGTGGGGCCCCTGTGCTCAGGGTTATGCTGTTGGAGATGATGTTGCCAACACGCACCGCTTGCGGCCTCTGGCTGAGCAAATCCAGCAGCCAGTTGCAGAGGGAGGTGCTGAGGCCCAGTTTGTCCAGCTTGCAGATGAGTTGCTGTGGTATTATGGCATTGAATGCTGAGCTGAAGTCTATGAACAGAATTCTCACATATGAGTCTTTCTTGTCCAGGTGGGTGAGGGCTGGGTGGAGGGCAGAGCAGATTGCATCCTCTGTAGATCGTTTCGCTCTGTACGCGAACTGGTACGGGTCCAGGCTGCGGGGCAGGGTGGATTTAATGTGTGAAAGGACTAGTTGTTCAAAGCACTTCATGATGATGGGTGTCAGTGCCACAGGATGGTAGTCGTTGAAGCAGGATGGTGATGGTTTCTTCGGCACTGGTATGATGGTGGCAGCTTTGAGGCCGTATGGCACAATGGCTTGACTCAGGGAGGTGTTATAGATGTCTGTGAAGACATCTTTCAGCTCCTCTGCACAGTTCTTCAGCACCCTACCAGGGATGTTGTCCGGACCCGCTGCTTTCCGGTTGTTGATGGCGGAGAGTGTCCTCTTCACGCTGGCAGCAGACAGGCACAGAGGCTGGTCGTGCGAAGGTGGTGGTGTTTTCTGTGGGCGAGTGGTGTTCTGTGCCTCGAAGCGTGCAAAGAAGCTGTTCAGGTTGTTGAGCAGAGTGATGTCGCTCTCACAGCTCCGTGGTGCAGGTTTGTAGTCTGTAATGGCTTGGATGCCCTGCCATAGGCTACGTGCATCCTTGCTGTCCTTGAAGTGGGAGGTTATCTTGTTAGTGCAGAGGGGAAGAGAAAGTGAGTGGCAGCAAAGGCAGCCAATCATTGTAAAGCACTTGCATTTACAAGTGCGGTTGCCAGTTAAGTCCAAAAAAGGATGACAAAGGTACAAAATCACCCGTTAAAAATCCCCCACCCTAAAATGTGTTTAGGGTGCTTCTAAAGCATTACAGATGCAAGAAAAGTCCCATTGTCTCTATGTCACATAACAGACCAAGGATCAATGTTCCATTCAGCCATTCTGCGTCTCCTTTCAGTTACTTTACATCAGTTTTTAACATGTGGTTGATAAACAAAGTTCATTACTGCTATTCCAATGAGTGAACGCTAGCTGCCATCTGTTACACTAGAAGCACGTAACTGAATCAGCATTTCTATATGTTCTCATTTCTATATGTTCACACAACTGAATCAGCATTTCTATATGTTCTTGGCTATGGAATGCCATATATAATACAACTTACTGTATTGCAATAACATATAAATACAACAGATCAAATTTGTTAATAGCTAATACTCGTTTGGTAATGGCTTATTAATGAAAGTTATGAGATGTAGCATGTGTGTTTTATGCTGTGTGTGTTTTTGCGTGTGTGTGTGTGTGTGCGTGCGTGTTTCTAGTTGAAACGCAGTTTCAGTCCTCTGTGTAATGCCTGTTACATAGTGAATTGACAATAAAGTACACTTTGACTTTGACTTGACACTATTAATTGATTAATTTGTAACCTTAGTATCAAGATTACAATAAATTAATTAGTTAAATAAAAATCAGTTTCAGGGCTGGGGGCCAGGGCAGGACCACAACACTACAACCCTGTGTAAAATTTTGCCACTCTTTGAGTTATCCCTTTTATCAGACAAATCATTTTGATATCACCTTCAGATTCATTTGAATGGCGTAGTCATGTAAACATGCATTACTCCCACCAGCCCTCAGTAATATGCACATCGCAGGTCTGGGGAAATGGTAAGAAAGCACCGCAAAATCAAAGAAAATCATCCCAGCTTGACACTGCTATATTACAAGCAAACCCCATGAGCGTGTTCTAACAGTGCCGATGAGGCTCTGGGAAGTGTTTGGAGGGTTTGTGTCCTTTTGTGGTAGTTAGTCCTCGAGCTTCACACCAAAATTCCTTAGTGTTGCTTTAAATTACTGACTCTGCAACAGGTAATGAAGGTTAACTCTGCTTACCTCTTTCCAGGAGCAAGGGGCAGCTTCCCCCGAACAACTTTAGGAAACTGGCTGCTTACTGCTCACAAGCTTACTGCTCACATGCTTACTGCTTACATGCTTACTGCTTACTACTTACTGCTTACATGCTTACTGCTTACATGCTTACTGCTTACATGCTTACTGCTCACATGCTTACTGCTTACAGCTTACATGCTTACTGCTCACATGCTTACATGCTTACTGCTTACATGCTTACTGCTCACATGCTTACTGCTTACAGCTTACATGCTTACTGCTCACATGCTTACTGCTTACATGCTTACATGCTTACTGCTTACTACTTACTGCTTACATGCTTACTGCTTACTACTTACTGCTTACTACTTACTGCTTACATGCTTACTGCTTACATGCTTACTGCTCACATGCTTACTGCTTACAGCTTACATGCTTACTGCTCACATGCTTACTGCTTACATGCTTACATGCTTACTGCTTACATGCTTACTGCTTACATGCTTACTGCTCACATGCTTACTGCTTACATGCTTACTACTTACTGCTTACTACTTACTGCTTACATGCTTACTGCTCACATGCTTACTGCTTACAGCTTACATGCTTACTGCTCACATGCTTACTGCTCACATGCTTACTGCTTACATGCTTACTGCTTGCTTACTGCTTACATGCTTACTGCTTGCTTACTGCTTACATGCTTACTGCTCACATGCTTACTGCTTACATGTTTACATGTTTACATGCTTACTGCTTACAGGCTTACTGCTCACTGCTTACATGCTCAAACTATCTAGTGTGGCTTCAGCGTCTTTTAGGTACTGTCTGCGACTTCAGCTATCTGTTGTCCACTGTCTTCTGCTCAAGGTACTGATGAACAGACCTCTTCCATGAGTCTCCTATGAGGAAAGATGATGATATAGTTTCTAATGTTACACAAAATTATTTGTCAATTTGAATACAGCTATTCATTTGATGCAGGCTAAAACAGCCCTAAGCTATCTATAAAAGGCGGTTTAAATTATTATTTACTCATTTGTTCCTCTTAATTAGTGGAGAATTCTGAATGTTTGGTTTCCTTTGTGGTGTGTTGTGATGTGATTTGGAGGTTGTGCCCTGCTAAGAGGTAGCCTATCCTATGCACTGGTGCACAGGAAGCCTTAGAAAAAGTCCTGAGAAGTAAAGTAAGCCTCTGTAATATTACTGTAATGTTAGCCTCCCCAGCAACTAGAAACTGGGGTCACAGTCCAAAAAAATAAAAATAGATAATTAAAAAAAAAGAAAAGGAAAGAAACATTCATTTCAAAATAAACTAAAATAAAATATAATTGGTCGACAGGGTCAAAAAGGTTTGAATAGGCTATACAGCCAAAGCAATAGTCCAATTGGTCTATACAATACTGATGGCCTATGTGACATTTAAGGTAGCCGATTTGTAAACAATATTTGGACAATAAAACTAACAAAATGTGAAGCGTTTAAAAACTAACTGAAAGTCTCCAGCAAACATACTACTTCTATCCAACATCCACCCGCATCATGTCCAATACAGGCGCAGACCACAGACCACAGATGTTAATTCTACAGGCCAGTAACGTCGACGACATATCATGCAATTTAGTTATTCATTATTTATTTAACAGGCTCTTGCACACGTGTGCATTCCTTCTCACATTTAAGTTCCTCAGTTGTCTAAAGCGTAATGGCGTAAGCTACTCGTGGAAAAAACGGTGCCCCGCCACTCTGTGAAGTGAGGCGGGCAGCCATCTCCCACTCGCTCTACCGACGGAGTAGCTCACTACTGATGTTCTGTACCACAACATGAGCTCTACACATTGTATTAACCAGCGGGGTAAACTTATCGTTATCGCCCATCCCGTCAAAATGACAAAAATGTTTCGAGATGGATATTAGGCAGCGAAAGCACGCTATGTGCTCCCACGCCGTTTAATGGGTTATGACGTTAGTTGGGGAAAAGATAAATCGGGGAGAGGAGACAAAGTCGGTGAATCGGTGGACTGCCTTGCGGACGTACTTCTTGTCGGTGTGTATTGAGTTGCACTGAGTTCGCATTCTACTTCTCTCTAGATGAGTTTCACCGAGTTTACATCCGGGTTTTTTCCCTAGGCAATGGGAGGCATAGTACCACTGTTCCTTAGGCAAAGTGAAATAAATTCGCCGCACCGTCACAAAAAGTAGTTCTGTTGTAAAACACATTTTCTCTCCGTCCTCAGACCCACCTTTCAACACGTGTAGTCACTTTCACACTCACTGTATTAGTTTACGGTTGAATGAATGTGTTACAAGAGTAAAATACTCTTTTAATACTACAGTTTTCTTACCCCTTCCTCTCCCTCTTCCTGCGCGCATTGATAATTTTTGTGCTGTGGCTGTGGTGAATGAGATTGAAGAAGAGTTCTTGTTTTGTATCTCAGTTTCTCTCTTTTTCACACAAATTGAATTTAAACATATTAAGAAATAAAACAGACAAACCGGACGGTATCCAATGTAGGCTTATGAAATAGTTAGGGTAGTAATTGTGCCGGGGATCCTGTACCGATTTGGGGTGTTTGAAAATATTTATTTAAATAATTTGTGAGGAGAGAAGGACTACTGCTCAAGTGAGTAGAGGAGGGTAAGTGCACCTTGGGATCTTTTTTATTATTATAAGAACTTTTATCTCCCTTGTTTCGAAACTTTGATGGTTAACAATCAGTATAACATTTGTCATTTAAGGCGTCGTAGCCTCAAGGAAGACAAAACCGGCTGACGGCTACAGTTTTTGTCCATTAATCGTTATTCTAGGAGTTGAGTGGTATTTCTAAGTGCAATGCTTATTGGAGGGCAGCGAACGTAGAGCAAAGGGGCCGATTCTAACTTGCCACCATCAGCTTCATGTACGTGGTCATAATGATCTGTAACGTTAGGCTAAGAAATTGAACGTTGCGGCTTTCCAAGAGTGTAGAGGTTGTTGTGATGGAGTGCAACGGGTGTTCTTATCTTTTGGCTAGCTCGACAGCTAGCTTTAGTAACAGTTACCAGTAACAGTTTTCTGTGCGGCTTCAATAGGCTGTAGCCTGCTAACTGACAATATTAGCAAGCTAGCTGGCTAGCTGTTTCTTGGTTAGCTCACTGGCTAGAACCAGCGAGGTAATATTAGCTTACTAAAAGCTTGTAAGGTTGCTCGGAAAACTGGCTAACGTTAGTTATCACTACTAACCCGGGTTACGGAGTTGCACAGTTATCCGGATTCCATAAATGAACTTATTGGTGACGCTATCTTTCTGTATTCTGGTTTGTTTCTACAATCTTAAAGAACACATTTTCCGTCTTTTCAGACGTTCATCAATTCTTCATCCACTTCTGATTTTTGCTACCAGCTAGGGGGACGTAACATTAGCTAGCTTGCACCAACTACTAGCGAGAGGAGCCATAGAACCTGCAGATTCTCATAGAGCGAAGCAAACGTGCGCCAGCTACAGCACGTTACGTTAGGTGTGCGGAGGTTGAGCTTTGTGTGATACTGAAAAGTTAAGTACCTTGGAATATCAGGTTGGTTATATTAAAATGTATCTAGCGACAAATGTTTTGAGAATTTTAACAACGCAACAGGGTTTGCGGTATTCTCAGGGATTTTTGGCACACAAGGCCTGTCAAGTGAACTTTTCCCTATCACATCCTTCCAACGTTGCTGTAGGCTACTCACTCAGGATAAAATCATACTGGTAGGAAGAATATATTCGAGACGATAACCACTTTCGAATAGTTCTATGTGTGCAGCCCTTCGGAATAAGTTTTGCAGTTGTGATAAAGCATGCTGGGGGAAAATATTTGACTCAAGAGGAATTCGGACCACTCTTCAATTTCGGACGCGCCCATTGTTTTTCAGTTCTACCTGTTACTCCGAATGCAGCAGTTGGCGATGGTGGCGTCTAACTGAATAGATGATTTAGATCAGCATAGGGAAATATGACATGCAATTTGTCTGACTTGACATTGGCTTAGTCGCGGATTTCCCTTGGAAGAAGTCATACACAGATACCACGACACGTCATAGGAAATAGAATATTTACTTCTGACCAGTCTGCATGTATTGAAGGCCCAATTTCTTCATTGAACTCGAAAATACTCGGTAATGGGATTTATGAATTTATCAGTTAAATAGTACTCTTAAGAGGTGGTGTGCTATAGATAGAATAGTAAGCTACTACTGGAAGTAAATATGAGATTTCCACCTAAATTGTTCTGGTGTTTTGAGTGGACTCAGAGATAACGACATATACTTAAAACAGTATGTCCTGCTTTGTATCCATTTGTTTTTCTCAGTAACAACATAAATGAAAATAAGAACTTGTAGACATAGCATATCAGTTTCTGCCTGTGTGTCAGTTTTGAGAGCCTTGCAAACAACAGACACTAAAACTCAGTCTTTGTTATTGGCAAGGAAAGCCCATTCCGCCGTTTTGACTCCACATTCAGCTCATCACTCTACATTCAGTGATGCCTCTTCTCACTGCATGCGAGCTACCCAGCTTGCAACATGCCTGTGAACAGTCCATCTACTAGATCATATGGAGATATGGACAAACTAACTCAAACTCATCATGGGAAATAATTCCAAGGATGGCCCATATGACAAGAACACTATGATATGACCTATCCTGTGGGCACACCAGTTAATCAGTTAATATGTTGTAACCTTGGCCCTATGCACATGACAGGCCAACACAACTACTGTGAAGACGTTCTGTGTGTGCACTCCTGTGTTTGTTCATTTGTCACAGTAGCAGTGTTCTGACCTAATGCGCTCCCCAGCAATGAGTGGCATAGCTGAGCAGTTGACTTACATTTGTGCCTAGGTATGAGTCTGGCCATTTTAGAATAATTGTAACCCTTTTTGAATAGACAGTTGCAGCATATCTATGATCAGTGAGAGTCAGTATCCCACTATGATCCCTTCTCTGTGCTATCCTATGCCTCCTGTCTGTAACCATCAGAGTTTCCCCCCCAACCATGCCTGGATGGCAGAGGTGGTCACAGGCTGCTCTCTTAGGAGGTACGGCGGATTCAAGGGTGCAGAAACTCAGAGTGTATGCTGTGGAGTCAGGGTGCAGAGCCTTAGACAACAGGGCATATCAGCAGCTGCAGGGAGCTGGAACATCAGGGTTTTGGCTGTATCAATGGACTGCAAGGTTGGGGTCCCAGCCAGAGAAGTCTGACTGCAGTTGTCTGAACTAGTTTAATGAACTTAATGAGAAGCATCTGACTTTTGTAATCAGAGAAGTCCTCTACCAGTAGCCTCGCCACTGCTGGCAGCAGCAGGCAACTATGATGAACCTCATGAGTGGATGATCTTTTACAACAGTATTTTTTCTTTTCTTTAATCCAAGTTGGGTTTCAAAAATCGGATGGAAATTTGTTGCTATTGGAACTCCGCACTTAATCAGATTGTCACCTTCTCTCTTGCTCCTGAACCTACAGCAATCAGCTGGAATGATTTCCCTTTTTGTCTGAGACACTGTGTTTGTTTGGCATGTCCACAGCTCGAACAAAACCGAAACCTCATTTTTAATCACATATATTGTGTGAATGTATGTTTGCTAGCAAACTCTTCAAGACAGTGAGGAAGCTGGGGAAGCTAGGGTGTCGGAGTGGTCTGTGCAGTCAGCCTGTGCTCGGACCAAGACTGCTGCAGAGGACATGGAAAGCCGTGATGGTCCAGAAACCCTGTAAACTCATTGAAAGTTTTGTCTTGTAATTCTGACGTTTGTAGAAGCAGTGAAATGAATTGTTTTATGGCTATGGCTAATTTGGTGGATATTTCTGTCATGTGACTTAGGCTAGTTTCTAATTCGACAAGTCTAACTTGTGTGCACGTGAATTTAGTGTGAATAGTATGCACACAACTGGTATGAAATGTTGCTTAAGTTAAAGTTGTTAAAGTACAGAGTAGGCCCATCGCCAAAGCCCAGCCATAGCACATCATGCCCAGCCCAGTGAATCTGTTGGCTGATGGTGTTTGTTTTGCAGGGAGCTGGAGAGAGGAGCACACACACTCAGCCAGGTGAGTTCTGTGATCACCTCTGCTACAGGTGTGCTCTCAGACAGGTGTGATCGATGGCTCTACTGTAGTTGTGCTCTCAGCCTTCTTTGGTGGCTGCAGGTCCATTGGGAGGTATAGTTTGTGTCTCTGTGCTCCTCACCTTGCCAAACGCTCCTCTTGTCGGAGCCTCCATTCGTCTGTTACCTGTGTGTCACCTCAGTGTCACCTGAGTATCTGGGCTAAAGCAGATTGGGATGGATCAGCAGCACAAACTCTTGATTTGGTTGATTAGGTGGAAACATTAAGAGAGGCAGCAGCACTGATCATTTGGACACAAAATGAGTTAGGAGAACCTGCTCAATATCAGTGATCCCCTTATTTAAAAAGCAGTGGGCAAACTCAAGCACAGGCATTTGTTCTGTCTCTGACTTTGACTTGTTCTTGTCCTTCCCCTCTGTTGGGTGGTGTTATCGTTGGCCTTCCAAAAGTACCATAAAATTGCTGCATTAAAAGCAAGTGAAATAAGACCAGTATAGGAGCTCTTGGACAGATTTCAGCAGTACTTATCTGGTAACAGGACTCACCTGGTAGGCCCCTGAGAACACTGGAGAAAAATGTTGCTCCTAAAGCTAAGGTGAGGGTTAGCCCTAAAGATCAGGTGAGGGTTAGCCCTAAAGCTAAGGTGAGAGTTAGCCCTAAAGCTAAGGTGAGGGTTAGCCCTAAAGCTAATGTGAGGGTTAACCCTAAAGCTAATGTGAGGGTTAACCCTAAAGCTCAGGTGAGGGTTAGCCCTAAGGATCAGGTGAGGGTTAGCCCTAAGGATCAGGTGAGGGTTAGCCCTAAAGCTCAGGTGAGGGTTAGCCCTAAAGCTCAGGTGAGGGTTAGCCCTAAAGCTCAGGTGAGGGTTAGTCCTAAAGCTAACGTGAGAGTTAGTCCTAGCTCCCTTCTCTCTGTTGTGTGCTCCTTTACTGAATACACATGGAAGAGATTCTGACAGTAAGAGTTTCTGACTGCAGAGAGTGTGGTGGTCCAGTGACCTGCTAGTACCTTACTCTGTTCTCACACTCTGCTCCTCTCCTCTCCCCTCCTTCCTCACCCTCTTCTCTCTTCTCTCTCCTCCTTTCCTCTCCTGTCTCCTCTCCTCTCTGCAGGCAGACAGTATTCTTGGAGTCTTGGAGCAGCTGAGTGGATCAATGATGGAATTACAAACATTACAGGAGGCGCTGAAAGTGGAAATACAAGTTCACCAGGTGGGGAGGAGTCTATTTTTTTTTTTTACCTGAGCTGTACACACACATACATACACACACACACACACACACCACAGCAATGTGGGATTCCTTTTACCTGCTACCAGTTGTGTAATCTCCACTATATGAGCATTTATTCATTTTTGGAATGTACATTAATGCTCCAATTTCAAATGATCAACTACTTTTGCTCTACTTTCTGTGTCCAAAAAGACTAAGTCACTCCATCTTTGTCTCCATTTTTTAGATTTGAGTCAATAAGGCTGACTGATGTGTGTTAACCAGCCCTGTCAATCACTCAAACAAAATAATCAAATTAATCACAATAGTAAATAGTAAAAGTCAATCACGAGTATTCACAATTAATCACACATTTTAAGTTCCAGAATTCTCCTTTATTTTTTTGTGAAGAAAGAATGTCACACATGCCCCTGGTTAGCGCAGGCTTTAGCAAAGTTGCACTCCTCGGTTTCCTTCACACCCAGCGTTAAAGAGTGCACTTGCCACAGGTTGTCTAAGACGGGGGCATCCAGGGGAGACTGGTTTTTTTTAATCCCCCCCACACTCGTATCTTGTATATACTCGTTAAAATTTTTACATGAATCATCTGCATTAGCGCGTTAGCATTGATAGCACTAGTTTTAACACTTGTACTCGCACTGCTTGTAACCTGGGTACATTCACAATGAGTACAAATAGCCACGTAAATTAAGATTTGGCAATTTTGTAGGCAGATAGAGATGTGGGACTATTCTGACCATGCACTGGAAATGCATGTTCCACGTGATATCTCTACGCCTAGCTAGCAGTGCTTTGTCAGTACTTTGCCAGAACATACAGTCCCAAGCCTGTATCTGACTAGGAAATTGCCACATCTTAATTAGCTCTGCTCTTTGCACTTGTTGTGAATACACAGGGCACAAGTGATTAGGAAATTTTTTTGATAACTTTTGAATGACTTGCTAATGTTTGGGCTGCCTGGCTATTCTATAGTCATTGACTTGAAACACCACAAAAAGGGCATCTACCTTTATACACCTCAGAAGGGGCATCTACCTTTATACACCTCAGAAGGGGCATCTACCTTTATACACCTCAGAAGGGGCATCTACCTTTATACACCTCAGAAGGGGCATCTACCTTTATACACCTCAAAAAGGGCATCTACCTTTATACACCTCAGAAGGGGCATCTGTACCTTAATCTGCAATATAAAAACATTATCCTTGCGCATCAGCTCATCTCATCAGCGCTGGGTTGAGTGTTGCCCTGGAAACACAGCCATATGTGCTCCCTGAGATGGCCTGCAGTCACAGTGAATCTTAAGACCTGTGATATACTAACACACTCATGGCTAAGCGATAGTCACAGTAAATCTTAAAGCCCATGATATACAAACACACACACAGCTAGGCCTGCAGTCACAGACAATCTTAAGGCCCCTGGTATGCTAACACACACATGGCTAGACCTCTAGCCACAGTGAATCTTAAGGCCCCTAGGGCAGCTGTGGCCTACTGGTTAGGATGTGGGGCTTGAAACTGGTTGCTGGTTCAATTCCCAAACAGTAGAAGAAATGTGGATGGGTGAAGTGGAGGTGGAGTTGAGCACTGCTCTCCCATGCCCACGTCCATGGTTGAGGTGCCCTTGAGCAATACACCTTCCGGACGCCAATGTTTTGTTAGTGTGTGCCTCTTGTGTGCTTTGTGTGTCTCACTAATTCACAATTGGGATAAATGCAGGGAGACCATATTTCCCTCACGGGATTAAAAGAGTGCGCATCTTAAGGCCCGTGGTACGCTAACACACACGTGCTGAGGCCTGTGGTACGCTAACACACACGTGCTGAGGCCTCTAGTTACAATGACTCTTAAGGCCTGTGGTACACTAACACACGGCCCGCAGTCATAATCAATCTTAATGTTGAAAGTCGCTCCTAACTGGTGAATTTCAGAGAAACAACTGAAAACTCTTAACTTCTGGACTAAGTTTAACACAAAGTAATTTGGTCAAAAATATCACATAAGTGTGGGAGCACTTAATCATTTTACAAGAGGACTTCTATCTCACTAAGACCACAGAACATGGCAAAGCTGCAGTTTGTGTTATTTCATGTTGCTTTGGATTGCAAAGCCACTTCCAGAGGGGATGCAGTTACAACAACAAATAAGCCATTGATTGTTCAATGCTAAGCTAAGGATAAGGGTGTTTTTTACACTTAAAGCCTTGTTTTCTGATTGTTTATGATGAAACACAAAGGTTAAGATTGAACTTACACAAAATTTGCTGCAAACTGTGTGGTTTCCAACTGCTTTTTTGCTATTCATTCTCAACTGTGGACCCATGTTTTTCCAACTTCTCACACCGTACCCTTACGCTCAAGAGTATGAAGCAACTGCAACAACTGAAAATTCTCAAAACACAGGTATTCGTCAAAATTTGAATCTTAACTATTGTGTTTCATCATAAACAATCACCAAAGCCAAATAAAGCTTTAAGTGTAAAAAATAAACCCAAAAACTGGTCCTTTATATGTGGGTTTGAAAATGTCGCAGGCACTGTCAATTTGTAGGAACTTCCTCTGTGTCATTTTTACAAAAGGCCTTTAGCAATTAAGCATATTTTACTGTCTTGCTCTGCCCTGGGAATGAAACAAGCAGAAAACACAGCAGTAAGCATATTACCTTTAAAAGTTTAAACTTTCTGACCTAAATGTATTTAAATTATGTATTTGTTTGTTTCATTGTATTTGTTTGTTTAATTGTGTAATATTTATTTCTACCTGCTTTGCCATGAAATAGCCACAGATGCTAAAATAGCAATAAATGAAACAGTTTGTAGCATATATGGTGTTTGGTCCATTTGAAACAGTGATCTTAAGTTGGAGATGAACATGGAATACTCAGGTCTGGTTTGGGGCAGGTGCACTTGGTTACAGTTCAGTGGCTAGTCTGTAGATGTCACTGTTTCTTGAGTAATATTTGTTGACTTGCCCTTAATATCTAGTCCTTAATATCTGCTGTTCATTTAACAATTTCAGAGGTGGCAAAAATTAATGTGTCCTTAACATGGATTTAATATGTTCAGTCTTTCTACTTTCTCCTTATAGAAACTGGTCGCTCAGATGAAACAGGATCCTCAGGTAATGATTGAAGGTTTGCAGTCTCATGTAGAATGCTAAATGTTTTTTGCTCCTCCATACACATTACTATGACGATTCCTTTTTACACAGAATTTTTAGTTGTTATATCCGTATGATGCTGATGTTATTTCAGCAGTTCTTTCCAAGGTTTGGCTGAATACCACAGTCATTATTTAAGTTTCAAACGGCTCAAAACCAGACGACTCTTTCTGTAAGCACTCATTATGTGTTGGGGTTCCCAGACATTAGAATTATTTATTTTAATCAACATTAAGCCAGTTTATTATTCATTTAATTTTGTTTGTGATAATTGTTACAATTTGTGAAATTTCATTTTGCTAATAATCTATACTTGTACAGTGTTTTGATGTTTTTGCCATACTTGAGTGTGTGTTCACTAATATGCACAAGCCCTGACTGTTTTGTGGAAAGATAACTTCGACTCAGAACTATGAAGAATGAAGTTGCTAAAAAGTTCTGTCTCCTTAAGAGTGTAATGTGTGCATGGAATCTTAACCAGTCCCATGTATCAGCTAGTCTGCTCTTTTTGTTTCAGCAGTAAAGGTCATCCTTGTTGCTCCTCAGTAAACCGAGCAGATTAGCATAGCTAACAGTGTCATTATGTAGAGGTGCTTAGGGCTCTGTTTGATTGGTGAAATGTAGGGATGTAATGATACGCAACCCATGACACAAATCATGATTTTAAAGTCACGGTATGATACACTCACAACATTTTTTAATGAACTGCCGACAAATTATGATGGAAAATAAATTGAAATGAACTTGTTGCCCTTTCATCAGAGCTGGCATTAAAGTATTAGTCTAGCTTATATTTTCAAAAAAAAAAAATATCTAGAGAACTGAAATGGACCAAAGCAGTGTTTTTAAAAAAAACATAAACAAATGATGCTAAAATATGTACTGTCAACACTTTCGTCATCTGACCTTGCTGTCAGAGTAGGATTGGCTGCTGACAGTACATGACAAAATTATTTAGCCTAATTATTTTCTGTGACTCGCCGATTCCTGCGTCCCTGGTTATATTACAATAAATTGAGATGTCTGTGATCATGATTTTGCTTCCCCAGAATGCCGATTTGAAGAAGCAGCTCCATGAACTCCAGGCCAAGATAACGGCTCTGAGTGAGAAACAGGTGAGCCGAACACTGATGCTATACTATGCTAACTGTCGTGTGTGTGTGTGTGTGTGTGTGTGTGTGGTGTGTGTGTGTGTGTGGTGTGTGTGTGTGTTGTGTGTGTGTGTGTGTGTGTCTGTATGTGTTTATGTGCGTGCGCGCACATGCCAGCAGAGAAACTTGTTCTGTGGAAAACCTGATTCAAATGAGCCTCA
>PYXC01002197.1:30000-77500 GCA_015244755.2 Tenualosa ilisha | reverse complement strand
TAACGGGTTAATGAGGAGGAGGAGGGGCTCTGCTAAGCACATCGACTGGCATAAACACCAGAAGGAGGGTTTCTGTGTATTGCATTGATGGGCATAAGAAACGGAAGAGGGGTTTTTAGGGTTAACTCTTGACTCTTGGGACATTCACTAACATTTGGCCTACGAGCTTCTCTCAGTATTTTTGTTCATCTCAATTCAATCATGAGTCCATTTCAAGCTGGGTGCATTTTGAGTTCCACCCATCGGCATGTGAAACACTCAGAGGCAACTACAAAGTAGGACACGCCATCATGTAGGACACGCCATCATGTATACCATCATGTAGGACACACCATCATGTCATCTGTTTTGGCCCTAACTGAGCCAGTACCTCTACACACGGCTGTAAACACCTGATTACAGGATTGTGCTCGTGCAGGAAGCTTCGGATTTGTTTCTCCTGTCAACAGTGAAGATAAATTTCCTTTGTAGACTGAATAGTTTCTGGCCAACTACATGGCTGCAAAAGATCTGAAGACTCCAGTGAAATTTAGACGGACCTCAACAGTTTATCACCTGGCCAGCAGGGGGCATCTGTGGGGCAGAGCATTAGCTCTTGCCATTTAAATGCTTTTGGAAATGGCATTCCATGGGTGGTCACTTCAGGAAACATGTTCGTGAGAAAGCCAGTTAGGAGCCGCATCACTGGTGGATTTAAAAGCATCTTGACAATGTGGATCAGTGGATGTAGAGGCGTGTTGGCAGTGTGGATCAGTGGATGTAGAAGGATGTTGGCAGTGTGGATTGGTGGATTAAGGAGGATATTTGCAGTATGGATTGGTGGATTTACTGGAGAAGAATGCCGGCGGGGTGGATTGGTGGATATTCCCATGAGTTGCATATTTCCAAGCTGGGAGCATCAGCTAATCTGCGTGGATGATGTCACTTGTGAACATCTGTAAAATGGGACCTGAACGTTGCTGGAATTCAGCCCATAGGGGAGCAGCAAGCCCATAGGGGAGTTGAGCCCATAGGGGAGCAGCTAGCCTAGCACCCGCCATTACAATGGGTACGGTGGTGCTTCCTTGTTCTGTCCGAGCCAGTATCACACCTCTGGTCTGATCCAGGACGTCTGTCTTGTGCTGTTTCTCATTGCTGTAATCTGCTAGTTGTGGCAGGCTCTTTCTCCAGCAGCATGGCAGCTGGAGTGGTTGTGCCTGTGACCTTTACTTTTGACCTGACCTTTAGCTGACCTGCTGTCATCTGTGCCACAGGTGAGGCCGAAACCTCCGGCAGCCAACAACGTGCCCATCGCCCCTGCTCCAGCTTCAGCTCCACCCCCACCAATGGTGGCCCCACCCCATCAGCTACTGCAACGGCCAATTATGCTCACTACTAAGCTGAGTCCCGCCTCCCTGCCTCAGACCACACCCATTCACCAGGTGCGAATTGTCAACGGTCAGCCCTGTGCCACTGTCGCTAAAACCACGCCGACTGGACAGGTGACGGGCATCGTCATTAGTGCGCCTGCGCCTACGCTTCAGATCAGCAGCCTAACCCCAGACGCTAAGGTAAGGTCCAGATCCATTGATCCACTGACGTTAAGGTAAAAACAGGTTAACCTTATTCACTTACGTGGAAGTAAGAAGAGATAAACATTATCTAGACTTTAAGGTAATAGCAGGTTAACATTATCCACAGACGCAAAGGTAAGAACAGATTAACATTATCCACAGATGTTATGGTACAAACAGATTAACATTGTCTAGATACTAAGGTAAGAACAAGTTAACATTATTCACAGACATTAAGGGAAGAGCAGGGTGTGTTTCCCTAGGGTTAACCCTGTGATTTATTTCCACCTCCTGAGCTATCCTACATTACCTCCTGAGCTATCCTACATCACCTCCTGAGCCATCCTATAGGTGTCGATTTTAAAAACAAAAAAGAAATAGCAACAGCATTCCACATTCTCACCAATCCATGTGGATTTGTTTGCAAACCAAAGCATCTGTACCAGCGATGATAATATTCACTGAATTATCTTGACTTACAAGGTAATAAACATGGTTTCAGTTTCATTCAGTTTTGGTTTCATTTAACATTGCGGTGCCGTTTTCATATTGCATCTGCTGTAATTGTGGAATTAAGCAATAGAGGGTGCCAAAAGAGCCTTCATTCACCCCCGATGAACCATTTAACCATCAAAGCAACTATGAAGCTGGTAAATTTACCTGGAAACAGCATAAAATGTTGCCTGCTTTGGCTTTAAACCAGCGTCGTACAACAGCGGTTCGAATTACACAGCAGCCCAAGTTTAGCTGTGTCCCTTGTTCCACCATGGTACAACGGAAGTTTGATCAACATTAATGTGGACCACTGTCGTCCAAACTGCAAAGTTCCCAGATGTTTCAAAGTGGTCGGAGAGCATTCAGATGCATTCGCTTTGGAAAGGATGTCAGTATCATGAGCAACATCGCATGTTAGTTAAACTAATATGACACATTAACAGTTGTGGATAATGTTTACTGATACGACTGTGTTTCCTATTTGTATAGAATTTAAATTACAGCATTATCAGTAATTTTGTATTGAACATTATGCATATTGAGGATAGGATATTGTAGTGATAGGGATGAGACCGCTTATGTTAAGACCAAGTCAAGACCGACCCTTTGGGAGACCGAATCGAGACCAAGGCCGTTGGTTTTTAAATGCAGACGAGTCCAAGTCAAAGTGGAGTCTTTGGGAGACTGAATCGAGACCAAGGCCGTTGGTTTTTAAATGCAGGCGAGTCCAAGTCAAAGCCGAGTCTTTGAGAAAGCGAGACCAAGTCAAGACCAAGATCATATCAACAACTTGGTGTTCATAACCACGATTTCATTATAGTTAATAATTAACGGTTAGGCCTGCAGACTAAGTGAGAAATGAAAGGGATCCAAGCATCTGCTAAATGCATAAATGTAATGTAAATGCAAATATTTTTACTAATGGCTTGGCTCTAGAAAGATGTAGGTCTGGTCCTAATTGACCAAGTCCAATCCAAGAGACAGCACCAATGGATGCATATCCAAATGTGTCTGACTTTCTTGCATAGCTATTCACAACTGCTTTGCGCTGCTCTGTCATCAACAGGTTAAGTCCAACCTGATTTTGAATCATAGTTAGGACCTGCAGAGCAAAATTTGCAAGCTGCATGTTTAGATTAGTTAAATTAAATCATTTTGACAATACACTAAAATATAATATTCAGTATCCTTTGAAACTTTGATTTCTTCTTAAGAAGTACATTTAAACATTGTTCACAACATGGCATCCAGATCAGGTTTTTAAGATTATTTTAACTGATTTGTAATGATAATCATAATTACAGATTGGATATGTTTGTTGTGAACATAAAAATAATCTATTGGTTTTGAGGACTCACTCTGGAATTAGTCCCTCTCCACCCACTGTGGGCCTAGACCGAGTCAAGACTAAGTCTTTGAAGGATAAAGTTCAAGACGAGACCAAGAAAATGCTGTCTCGAGATCAGACTCTTAATATAACACTAGGAGAAAATGCTGTCTCGAGATCAGACTCTTAATATAACACTAGGAGAAAATGCTGTCTCGAGATCAGACTCTTAATATAACACTTGGTAAAAATGCTGTCTCGAGATCAGACTCTTAATATAACACTAGGAGAAAATGCTGTCTCGAGATCAGACTTAATATAACACTTGGAGAAAATGCGGTCTCGAGATCGGACTCTTAATATAACACTTGGAGAAAATGCTGTCTCGAGATCAGACTCTTAATATAACACTCGGAGAAATGCGTCTCGAGATCATATATGGATCTTAATTTTATAACCTTGGAGAAAATGCGGTCTCGAGATCGGACTCTTAATATAACACTTGGAGAAAATGCTGTCTCGAGATCGGACTCTTAATATAACACTTGGAGAAAATGCGGTCTCGAGATCGGACTCTTAATATAACACTTGGAGAAAATGCTGTCTCGAGATCAGACTCTTAATATAACACTAGGAGAAAATGCTGTCTCGAGATCGGACTTAATAAACACTGGAGAAAATGCGTCTCGAGATCAGACTTAATATAACACTAGGAGAAAATGCGGTCTCGAGATCGGACTCTTACTACAACACTAGGAGAAAATGCGGTCTCGAGATCGGACTCTTACTACAACACTAGGAGAAAATGCGGTCTTGAGATCGGACTCTTACTACAACACTAGGAGAAAATGCGGTCTTGAGATCGGACTCTTACTACAACACTAGGAGAAAATGCGGTCTCGAGATCGGACTCTTACTACAACACTAGGAGAAAATGCGGTCTGAGATCGGACTCTTAAACTGAATGTCTGAGATCACTAAACACTAGGAGAAAATGCGGTCTCGAGATCGGACTCTTACTACAACACTAGGAGAAAATGCGGTCTTGAGATCGGACTCTTACTACAACACTAGGAGAAAATGCGTCTGAGATCGGACTCTTATAAACACTGGAGAAAATGCGTCTGAGATCGGACTCTTACTACAACACTAGGAGAAAATGCGGTCTCGAGATCGGACTCTTACTACAACACTAGGAGAAAATGCGTCTTGAGATCGACTCTTACTACAACACTAGGAGAAAATGCTGTCTCGAGACACTAGGATATCAAGACAAGATTATAAATGCCAATAATGGACTAGCCAATTTCAAGCTTCATATTTATTAGGAAATATAAGGTATACATTATTTAAAGAGTATCTACACAAAATGATTGTTTGGTAATGATAAAAACCTACTTAACTTGTTGCGGGCCTACATGTTATAAAAGTAATAAAAGTTATAAAAGTGAAGACAATGGTCCAGTGGATTAAGGCGTCGAAGTGCATAATTTACCATTGAACCATGGGCTTGGATCAGTTCTGGGTCTGGTTCTGTTTTAATGATGACTTGTTTTTCAATTAGAGAAAATGATTTCATTGTATCAAAGTTGTAATTTGTGGGATAACCAATTTTAAAGGCTTTCCAGGCAAATTGCCATTTTTTTTAACCTCCAGTGCTCCCCCTACTGTTTTGTTGATTAAAAATAAATAAATACAAAAAAATAGTGACAACATTGTACATTCTCACCAATCTGTGTTAATTTGCTTGATAATTTATGCTGATTGATATGGTGATTTATGACCTGACATGCCGGGAATATTTGATTTAATTTATGCTGATTGATATGGTAATTTATGACATGACATGCCGGGAGTATTTGGTTTAATTTATGCTGATTGATATGGTAATTTATGACATCACATGCCGGGAGTATTTGGTTTAATTTATGCTGATTGATATGGTAATTTATGACATCACATGCCGGGAATATTTGGTTTAATTTATGCTGATTGATATGGTAATTTATGACATCACATGCCGGGAGTATTTGGTTTCCTCAGTTTCGTTTTCACCGCCTGGCTGCTTCAGATCCTGCAAGTGTAGTAACTGCAGTTTCGTTTTCACCGCCTGGCTGCTTCAGATCCTGCAAGTGTAGTAACTGCAGAATCTACACTAGAGGCTTCATTCACCTCGTAATGAGTCATTTAGTCATTGAAGTGACTATGAAGCTGGTTAATTAATTAAAAATGTGGCCTGATGTGCCTTTAAAACGTAATTAGCATCGTTACACCCAAGCTGTGATGTGAAGTTAAAGTGAGATCATTCATGCTGTAGGATGCCCAATCTGCCACTTAAGCTTCAAAAAGACGAAGTAGTAGTCATGTGAACATACATGATGGTCTTACTACAGATCCAAGCGAACCATCTGAACTTAATGATTGATCATCCAAGCTATCTAGGGAAACACCTGTGTTGTTTAACGATGCATCAGCCTAATGTAGCTCTCAACGCCATTAGTTGCTCAGTATGAGCAATGCTGTTGAGAAACGGTAGTGTTGCAACTTCATCGTTCAAACTCACAAAGTTGCCAAAGAAGGCCCTGCCCTGATCAGTTAGCGTTAGCCGCTAATTTGGTGCATTTTCTCCATGTCCACATAAATATCAGGTATTTGAAACAACTTCAGCCTAGCTATCAATGCTAAGCTGAGAAGAGTATTTTGCTGTTGTGAACAAATGGTGTTGTGGTTAAGCATTGTGCTCCTGTTCCTCACAGACTGTTAAATCCCAGGGGGGAACAGAGAAGGTGCCGGTGAGCACTCCACCTCCCTCTACACCCCCGCCTCCACCTGTGGCCAAACCCAAGCGAGAAGAGAACCCTCAGGTACGTCAGCTCACCTGTACCGGCACATACAAGCACACCTGTGGTGTTTCTGTTCCACTTGTACTCCGCTCACCTGCTGGTGGGACATATTTGGCTGTACATGGGATAGTGTTGCCATTTGCACTGTCTGTTTGTGTGTGTGTGTGTCTTGTTTGTTTGTTTGTTTGTTTGTTTGTTTGTTTGTTTGTTTGTTTGTTTGTTTGTTTCATGCAGAGTAAGACACATAATGAGTGTGTCCTTCCTCCCCACAGAAACTTGCCTTTATGGTATCTCTGGGCCTAGTGACGCACGATCACCTGGAAGGTACTCATATATGTTGCTCTTTCTCTCTTTCTCTCTCACATACACACACGCACACACACCACACACAACCTGAGCTGTGGCAGAAACAGTGATTTTCTGCCACAGAGATACAGAGCAGAAGGCAGGAGCGTAAGAGGAGAACAACAGCCAATCCAGTCTACAGTGGAGCGGTTTTTGAACCAGAGGTACACCCACACACACACACACATACACACACACACACACACACGTATCAATCCAGTCTACAGTGGAGCAGTTTTTGAACCAGAGGTACACCCACACACACACACACACACGTATCAATCCAGTCTACAGTGGAGCAGTTTTTGAACCAGAGGTACACACACACACACACACACACACACACACACACACACACACACACACACGTATCAATCCAGTCTACAGTGGAGCAGTTTTTGAACCAGAGGTACACACACACACACACACACACACACACACACGTATCAATCCAGTCTACAGTGGAGCAGTTTTTGAACCAGAGGTACACACACACACACACACACACACACACACACACACACACGTATCAATCCAGTCTACAGTGGAGCAGTTTTTGAACCAGAGGTACACACACACCAATCCAATCTACAGTGGAGCGGTTTTCGAACCAGAGGTACACACACGCACACACACACACAAACACACACACGCACACACACACAGGCACATGTATCAATCCAGTCTACAGTGGAGCGGTTTTTGAACCAGAGGTACACACACACACACACGTATCAATCCAGTCTACAGCACAGCAGTGTTCAAGCCAGAGGCACACATGCGCACACACACATGCACAGACATACACATATACACACACTCAGTCACACTCACGGTTTTTGAATCAGAGGTACACATGCACAAACAAGCACACACTCACACACAAATACACACATTCCACACAAGCACACACTTATCAGTCCTGTGCCGAGTAGTGGTGTTGAAACAAAGCACATGTCAGTCTGGTGTAGAGGGGTAGTGATGTGATGGCTGTGCGTGTGTTGTGCCCATGCAGAGGAAGAGGAGCACAGTGACCTACCTGAACACACCTGTCCACCAGGGCACCAGGAAGAGAGGTGAGTGCAGAAGGATTCCTGGTTGGAGATGCCCTGTGTAATCTCTCTCTCTTTCACTCTTTCTCTCCCTCTCTTGCACTCTCTCTCTCTTTTCTCCTCTCTCTCTGTTTCTCTGGCTTCCATCATGGCGGTAACATGCTTGGTAACTAACTGTTTTGTGAATTCTCCTGCAAGGCAGACATCATTTGACCAGATCCTGACTCCACACTACACTGGTCTACACTGTAATCCAAATCCATTCCACACTACACTGGTCTACACTGCAATCCAAATAGAGCTGCCTCAGTTATTCCATGTAATTGTCAATGTATCGTTTTAGTATAGACCGGCTATTTGTTTTTGGCCTTCAGTCTCAAACACAGCGTTTCCCGTACATTGACAAGACTATTTGCCCCGCCGTAGTCTAAATATGAAACGTGAAAAAATCATCCCTCTTTTGTTTGCATTACTTTTATTCACTTTAGTACCACTCATTCAGGCTTGTTTTGGTGTAGAAAAAATGATTCAAAGGAAGGAAAGAAAATATTTAACAGACGTCTTCCACTGCTGTCTTTGATGTTAACTAACATGTTTGGTATTTAGCTTGTTAATTTGCTACAGAATTGAAGTGGTCACTTAGAAAGCTCCTCTCTTGAAACAATCAATAAAATTTGTATTTCTGTAGCCTCCATGAGCTAGACAAATCTACAGTACATGTTGTCATGTCTCTGTGTCACCCCGGGTGCAAATAGGCAATAGGTAATAAAATGCTGTTTACACCCACAATAACAAACACATTTGCACATGCACAAAAATGACCACGAACATTCATATTTCTGTCTAAAGAATAAGCTTCGCAAGAATGTTTTCGATAACATTTGCAGTGGAGAAATCAGGTGTTGTACTTGTCTAAGCTTCATTCAGTGAATGTATATAATATTTTAGTTTATTAATGGATCGCAACATGGACAGAAACAGTGGTTTTAGTGGACAAGGGTGTACACAGCACAGAGAGTCAGGACTTTTAATTCAGCCTCTGTAAAGAGGGTTTTGTTGTTTCTTTAACATTTTTAATAGTAATTGTAAAAGTAATTTGTAAAAGGATCTTCAAGTTAACTTCAAAGGTGATGAGGGAAATACTCCAGATACAAATTACAATTTGAAAAAAATTGTGTAGTTTGCCACAAGAATTGTGTGTCCATGGCCTACTAATATCAGTGGATGACATTTCAATATCTCTATCAAAATCTGACTTCTTTGAAATTATTATTGAAGTGTAACATTAAAATGCAACAACAGTCAAGTGGTTTCTTATTGTGTCTTTCAAGATATCCACCAATTGACTGAGTTTTGACAGTTTTGAGTCAAAACTGAGTCAAAACTGGCTCTCCCAATCAGGGAGGGGTTTAGAGACCAAAGGCCTTGCTAAAAAAGGTGTGGTTTTCTGTGTGTTATGCACAGGCGATAACAGATGTAGAGCGGTATCTTGCTCCACAGAGGACACCAACATGGAAGCTCTGTCCCTGTCTGATGTGAGGGGTGGCCAAATTCAGTTAAATTCAATTCAGTTTTATTTATACAGCGCCTTTTACTATAGTATTGTCTCTTGGCGATCACAATCACAAAGCCACAAAGGAAGGGGAATCGGGCCTAGCATGGGCGTCCAGGAAGGGCCTCTATGATGGAGAGTTAGTCCTGACATTGGACTCCCGTAGTGTTGGTTGTAGTCCACTCAGGAGGGGAGGGTGAGAGGAGTCCGCCAGAATGAGGCAGGGATGACACTCAGCAGAGATATTTGTGGACAGAGGAAGAAAGTGAATTATGCCAGGCTCACACATCAGAGAGCAAATGTGTAATTTGGGCATCTATATAATATATATAAATAAATATTGAGAGAGAGCTGAAAGAGAGAGAGAGAGAGAGTTGTACGGCATGACACATGAAGCTTTTGTGGCGGCACTAGGCTATAGCGGCATAACTAAGGTATGATACATGGCAACCCAGCACCACTGCAGGGATGGTCAGTGGCCGCCATGCTTCACAACTGGGGGCAACAGCAGAGGCAGTCCCTCCCAAAAGACCCATGAGAAGTGATGATTTGCCATGCACCATCCTTAACTATGGGAAACAGTAAAGAGGAAGGTTTTAAGTTAAAGGTATTGAGAGTGTCCGCTTGTCGAATGTGGGGGGGGGGATTATTCCACAGGAGGGGTGCGCGATAACAAAAGGCTCTTCCTCCTATCGTAGATTTTGATATTCTTGGGATTACAAGGAGACCAGCATTTTGGGATCTTAGGGTTCTAGGAGGGTGGTAAGGGACAAGTAAGTCTTTAATATATGTTGGCGCATCGCCCTTGAGGGCTTTGTAGGTTAGGAGGAGTATTTTAAAATCAATTCGACTTTTAATAGGGAGCCAATGTAAGGAAGCAAGGATAGGAGAGATATGTTCATATTTTTTAGTCCTGGTGAGTGTTCGGGCTGCAGCATTTTGCATTAGTTGTAGGTTTTTGATACAGGTATTACTACACCCAGAGAACAGAGCATTGTAATAATCGAGCCTGGAAGTAATAAATGCATGTATTAATTTTTCAGCATCCTCAAAGAATAGGAACTTCCTAACCTTAGCAATATTTCATAGGTTGAAAATAGATGTTTTTGAAATGTGTTTTACATTTACATTTACATTATTTAGAGAGAGGTCCTGGTCAATAATTACCCCGAGGTCTTTAACTATTGCATTACATGTCAGTGACAGGCCACTGAGTAAGTTTTGGTGAAGGGGTAGAGTGTTGGTCAGCTGTTTAGGGCCAATCATCATAACTTCAGTTTTGTCAGATTTTAAACATAGGAAATTATTAGTCATCCAGTTTTTTATGTCTAGGAGACATGCATCAAGTTTAGTCATTGGCATATAGTCATTAGGCTTCATAGAAAGGTAAACCTGGGTATCATCAGCACTGAAGTGGAAAGTAATGCCATGTTTCCTTATAACAGATCCTAAAGGCAACATGTACAGGGAGAACAACAGGGGATCTAACACTGATCCTTGGGGTACACCGAACTTTACTTTGGTATGGGTTGATGACTCATTATGACCGTGTACAAACTGGTAGCGACCAGAGAGGTATGATTTGAACCAGGCTAATGCAGAGTCGTTGATGCCTATCATGTGTTCAAGCCTGTGTAGTAGGATACCATGGTCGATAGCGTCAAAAGGCAGCACTAAGATCCAGTAGGATTAATATTGATATATATCCATTATCAGATGCGATAAGGAGGTCATTGAAGACTTTAGCTAGGGCTGATTCTGTACTATGATTAGCTCTAAAGCCTGACTGGAAGGTTTCCTGGATATTATTTTCATTTAAGAAGCTACAGATTTGCAGACTATTTCAAGTATTTTTGATATAAATGGGAGGTTAGATATGGGTCGGTAATTAGCAAGGACATCAGGATCAAGGTTTGGTTTTCTAATTGATGGTTTAATAACAGATGTCTTGAAAGATTTTGGGACATGCCCAGCTATGAGTGACTCATTTCTTATTTTAAGAATCGTCTCAGCCAATAGAGAGAGAGCAGCCTTAAGAAGATCAGTTGGGATAGGATCCAATAAGCATGTTGAGGCTTTAGCTGAGGAGATCAAAGACGTAATTTCTGATACATTGGTGGGTGTGAATGAATCAAGGTATGCTACAGGTTGACTAGAGCTAGCTGTAACCATTACATGTGGTTCAACTGGATTTGAGGTTACAAGGGAGTTGTTCATTTGAAGTCTAATAGATTCAATTTTGTCATTAAAATAGTCCATGAAGTCATTGCTGCTTAGAGTTATTGGGATGGAATGGAACACCTCGATCCTGCTTTTTGTTAAACGGGATATAGTGTTAAAGAGGAATTTCGGATTATTTTTATTATTGTGTATAAGTGAGGAATAGTATGCTGATTTGGCATTGTTGTGCTGTCTTGTATTCTTTTAAGCGATCTTTCCAAGCAAGGCGGAACACTTCAAGTTTAGTAGCATACCATGTCCTTTCAAGTCTACGTGCAGCTTGTTTCAGTAAGCGAGTCTGTGTAGTATACCATGGGGCAATTTTAGTTTTCTTTTTGAGTGGTGCAATGGTGTTGAATGTGGAGTATAGTACATTTACAACACTATCAGTTAATTGATCAACTTGGGTTGGGTTTTTGGGGGGGGCTTCATTTAGTGGGAGGTATTCATCAGGTTTTAGCCAGGTTTCTGTAAGACAAAGTATGTCAATTTGATTATCAGAAATAAGTTTATTTATTAAAGTCAGCTTTGAGGAGAGGTAACGAATATTTAATAAACCAAGTGGTCCTCATTAGAGGACCAGTCAGAGAACTGTAGGTGCAAGGAGATCAGAAAGCTACTGACACTGGGGATATGATTTGTAGAGGAGCAGGACTTAGTAAGAAAGGTATAATGATCTTTCAGAGCCACATACTGAGAGAGGAATGTAGGAATACAGGAAGAGTACAGTGCAGGAATGCAGTACTTTTGACAGGAAAACGGCATTCAGCTACAACCACGTTATATGGCTTTGATGCCTGCTCAGTAGCAGACTCAGCACTTGCACCCCCACTTTCCACTTGGGAAAGCAGATCAGGACTGATGCTGTTTCCATACACATGCTTGGGTGTAACTAGCAGCGCACACACAAGAGCTGGTCTCTGCCATCCCCTGCTGTATCCACCTGGGTGGAAATAGCCACATTTAATATGCCCACCGGGTGCAAACAGCATTGTTGGCCGTACATACCCACGTGCAGATAGCATTGTTGGCCGTACACACCCATGTGCAGATAGCATTGTTGGCCGTACACACCCACGTGCAGATAGCATTGTTGGCCGTACACATCCATGTGCAGATAGCATTGTTGGCCGTACACATCCACGTGCAGATAGCATTGTTGGCCGTACACATCCATGTGCAGATAGCATTGTTGGCCGTACACATCCATGTGCAGATAGCATCTGCCAAAATGAAGTACCAGAAGTAGCCTTTAGCATAAGTATAAACATCAGGTGGGGAATCCTTCAGGCCATGGTATACTGGACATTTTATGTTTTGGCCCTTGAACACAAATGAAATAGCAACCACTTGTTTTTGTTATTTTATTTTATTTCGTTTTTTTTTTTTTAAGTGTGGCAGCCGCACACGTTGCCTCACTTAAACTCTAGCAGTTTGCATCTGGTAATCCAGCCTAATCTCAAAACACATCTCAATTTTACAAGTAAAATAGATGATGAGCTTTTAGTTAGTAGTTAGTGGCAGCACTAATTCAAAATCTATTCCATACTACACTGGGTCTACACAGCAATCCAAAACTACACTGCAATTGAAATCCATTTCATACTACACTGGTCTGCAAATGCTGTATGAAGTACACGGTTTAATCCAACTGCATGTCACACTGACCTCATTTGTCATCCTAGTGCACACTGAACTGTGAGTATACTATGTAATCTTAACTTATCATGACTAATCATAGTGTGTAACACGCTGAACTGTGAGTCTAGTGTACTATCTCATCTGTATAGACATAATGGTAGGCTCTAATCCATGGCCACTGTCTAATCCTGCTGCATGCTATACTGGTCTTCGAGTGCACCATAGATTGTCCATCTATTATGTACAAGCAATTGAGTGCTCTGTCTAAGCCTATTGTATACTACACTGGTCTTTCCAAGTGCTTTCGGTGTGCGGTCTAATCCTTCTGCATACTACACTGGTCTCTAAGTGCACTAACCCCACTTCTCTTCCCTCATCACTCTTTGCCATCCTCCCTCTAATCATAGCCAATGAGGACCCCCTGTGTCAGGTATGTGTGATGGATGTGTCTGTCTGGTCTTTTCTTTTCTCCATTACCCTTTCTTTTGTTTTTTGTTTTTGTTTCTCGTCTGTCTCATTTCACCCAGGTCGCCCTCCTAAATACAGCAGCACCCCGGACGCACCTCCCCCGTGCTCCCCCTCCGGCTGCAACCCCACCTCCCTAGCCCCCGAGCGGCTCGACGCGGGGGCCCTCCCCTACCCCGCACACACCCACACTCTCCCTCTGCCCTCTCCCAGCTCCGGGGATGTAAGTAGCAGCTGGAGAGACACACACAAGGCCCTTGCAAGCTACCCCCCCCCACCACCACCACCACACACACAAACATCCGTAAAAGATGCCCCTGTAAACATGACCTGTTGCTCAGCCTGACCTCCTTACACACACACACACACACACACACACACACACACACACATACACACTCTCCAACCCCTCAGACACACACACTCTCCAACCCCTCAGACACACACACACACACACACACACACACACACACTCTCTCACTCACTCCCAACCCCTCAGGCCTGCACATACACACTCTCCAACCCCTCAGGCTTTCTCTCTCTCTCACACACACACACACACACACACACACACACACACACACAGTGGCATACCATTACACAAACACACTCACTCTCTCTCTCTCACAGTCCCAACCCCTTAGACCTTCACACACAAAAGACACATACACACACTCCAGCCCCTTAGACACACTCAGATAAATCTCCCCACACACACTCTCTCAGATACACCCCCCCCACACACACACACACACGCATATACATACATTCTCGCAGATAAGATCACTACTCGCCTGTCATCCTCAGAAATCCACTCATCACCTGTCAATCATCCTTACATTATTTGGATTTGTTTGTTGTTTGGGTTTGTTTGTTGGTTAAACTATGTACTTGTTTGTTTTCATGGAGCCTGCAACCTTACAAAGACAACAGTCATTAAAGCCCGTCCCCAACCGCACAGGTTGCCTCACTTAAATTCTAGCAGTTTGCATCTGGTAATCCAGCCTAATCTCAAAACACATCTAAGTTTTACAAGTAAAATAGAAGATGAGCTTTTAGTTTAAAGGCCTTCATTCGAATGACCCCCTGAGTAAATTCCTACTCCTTTGTTCACCCTGTCAAGCGTGATTGGCCCGGCCAGGAAGGGGCGGGACACTGACGCTTGCCTTCTTCCTGACAGGGAGACATCCATGAGGACTTCTGCGCCGTATGTAGACGCAGCGGCCAGTTGCTCATGTGCGACACCTGCTCCCGCGTCTACCACCTGCCCTGCCTGGACCCGCCACTCAAAAACATTCCCAAGGGCATGTGGATCTGCCCTAAATGCCAAGACCAGGTAAACAGGAAGAAGGGCCTGCCTGTTCCCACAAAGTCTCTTGTGCCCCCCTCAAAGAGAGCTCTCCCTGTCTCTGCCTGTTCCCTTAAAGTCCCACATGCCCCTTCTCTGCCTAGCCTCTCCCCGTTACACTCATAGAGGGCTCTCCCAGTCTGCCTAGCCTCTTCCCTGTTCCCCTAATGGGTCTGTGCACGGTAGTTGAAAAAAGTCCTAAAAGTAATTTAGTTTCTGGATGGTCACTCTTTTTCAGTGAACATCTATTCTGTGAAGTACTGTAGGCTAGATTGAAATTAGGCATAAGCATTAGTTGTGTAGTGTAGTCATACTAGCTTACTATATAAGTAAGCCTAATTATTAAGATCTGCATGTTCCTCGGCAGTTCAGGGTTCATTTTGTAGTTAGCTTGTAGTTATAGCCTCAGTACAGTTTTTTACCAGTGTAAAAGCTAATTACCGGGAAGGGCCGACCATCCTGGCACTACCCCAGTGCACATAGGGAATTGGTTTTTTCGTCTTCCTGCGCTCACTGGTAGGCTTAGTGGTCAGCTGGTTGGCAGAAGCGCTAGCATAGTCAGTAGAGTATGAATAGGAATGATGAGCTGATATAAGCTTCATTGTGCCCCA
This sequence comes from Tenualosa ilisha, assembly GCA_015244755.2. Classification (NCBI taxonomy): domain Eukaryota; kingdom Metazoa; phylum Chordata; class Actinopteri; order Clupeiformes; family Clupeidae; genus Tenualosa; species Tenualosa ilisha. Next base: position 62,048 of record PYXC01002197.1, on the reverse strand, counting down.
TTACTCTATATGGACTCTTTATGGTTATGGTATTTTTTTAAATGAATGAAGAAACTAATTTTAGCATTAGCCACAAATGTGATTCCTGGGGAAAACTATGCTAAATTAGCCATATGACAACTTTGCAAATGGGTGTTAACTTACTGACTTACTGACCCATACTGATTTTGTACAGTACAACACATGTTAGTGATGAACTTTAAGGTAGTTATTACACTCATTGTGAACAGATTGCATAGCAAGTTAATAGGTGATATAAATGAGCATCAACTCATAGAAGGATCTCCCCCATCTTTGCCTAGCCTCTTCCCTGTTCCTCTCATAGAGGGCTCTTCCAGTCTACCTTGCCTTTTCCCTGTTCATCTCATAGAGGGCTCTTCCATCTCTGCCTAGTCTCTTCCCATGTTCCTCTCATAGAGTGCTCTCCCAGTCTGCCTAGCCTCTTCCTGGTTTCTATCATAGGGGCTCTTCCAGTCTGCCACGCCTCTTCCCTGTTCTCCTCATAGTGGGCTCTCCCAGTCTGCCTAGACTCTTCCTGGTTTCCCCTCATAGAAGGATCTCCCCATCTCTGCCAAGCCTCCCCTGGTCCTCTTATAGAGGGGCTCTTCCAGTCTGCCCATCCTCTTCCCCTGCTTCTCTAAAGGGCTCTCCCTGTCTCTGCCTAGTCTTTTCCCAGCTCCTCTCCAGATTGGTGCAGACAGAGATATGGCTGTTCAGGGCTTTGTAAGCTTCTGTCCACACTGGTCAGCACTCTGTGTCATGCCTTTGTTTCCCCACTCTCAGCGCTGCCATCCAGTTGCTTTGATTGTCCATCTCCACCATTATGTGAGTCTGTCCAGCAGTGCTGCTTGTCCTGATGTCTCTAAGCAGTGTGTCTAGGTATCGTGTTGAACAGATTATGAGCTGACTGGTCATTCCCTTCACAGATTCTCAAAAAAGAAGACGCCATCCCCTGGCCTGGGACCCTGGCCATTGTCCATTCTTATATTGCATACAAAGAAGGTACTAAATGCTACAACTCTTCAACTGGCCAAAGCAAATGCGGTGCCCATGTTGTGTTGCTTGTTAAGAAACCCTCTGAAATAAGCTCCCCTGTCAAGGTGTGTGTAGTGAGGAAAGTAATGATGTAATTACTGAGATGTTTGTCTGTTGTTATCAGCAAAAGAGGAGGAAAAACAGAAACTGTTGAAGTGGAGCACTGAGCTGAAGCTAGAGAGAGAACAACTGGAGCAGAGGGCCAAACAGCTCACCAACTCCATCACGGTACAGTAGCCTCACCAACTCCATCAGGGTACAGTAGTGTCACCAACTCCATCACGGTATAGTAGCCTCACCCACTCCATCATGGTACAGTAGCCTGACCAACTCCATCACAGTACTGTAGTGTACCCACTTCCATTACGGCACAGTAGTCTCACCAACTCCCTTCACGGTACAGTAGCCACACCCACTCCATCACAGTACAGTAGTGTACCCACTCCCATAACAGTGCAGTAGTGTACCCACTCCCATAACAGTGCAGTAGTGTACCCACTCCCATAACGGTGCAGTAGTGTCAACCACTCCATCACGGTACTCTAGTGTACCCACTTCCATTACGGCAGTCTCACCAACTCCCATCATGGTACAGTAGTGTCACCAACTCACCAACTCCATCATGGCACTGTAAGTGGGAGTGTTACATAATGTCAATATAAACTTTTCTGCATGTCAGCATATGAGGGCTCAACTCTGGTCTGCTTAATGAGAGATTTTCCTCCCTCCCCCTTGCAAAAATGGAACATGGAATTTAACAAACGTTTGTGCCTCTCGTTCTGCTTTTCCCTTCTCTGGTACTGTACCTTCCACCACCTCCCATCGCGGTACAGTCGTCTCACCACCTCCATCGCAGTACAGTAGTCTCACCAACTCTATCGTGGTACTGTAGCTGATACTTTAGTCTCACCAACCCCTGTCATGGTGCTGTAGTTGGTACTGTAGTCCACTGTAAAATAGCCTGACTGATTCTGTTGTCTAGTATTAATATTATAGTGTTATTCATAGTATTTTTTGCCCATCAATACTACTTTTTACTGAAATGAATTAAATGAAAAGTAAAAAGTAAGTAAATCCTTTACTGCACAAGGGTTTATTAATGCAAACCTATTTTAATTAGCACCTATTTTAATTAACACATCTGAGGTTCACACACAGTAAATCTGTGATGGATGATCCAAGTGCCCAGCTGATGTGAGTGTAGCTGTAACCCTAAGTTTCAGGCTGAAGAGTTCTGGTCCTGTGAAGTGTTTCCAAATCTATAGTAGGTGGAGGAATTAGTGAAGATTGGATCTCAAGTTAAAGACAATACTGCAGTTACTGTCACTCATCCACAGGAGAGTTGTGCTCTCAGTCTGCTTACGAGACGAGATGATCAGCGGAGCTTCCTTTGTTTAACCCATTGCCATGTTGTTCATTTTTGTAGAAATGCATGGAGACCAAGAACACCATCCTGGCTCGCCAGAAGGAGATGCAGGCCTCACTGGAGAAGGTGAAACACCTCATTGTCCTCATCCAAAGCTTCGAGCGCAACCAGGCACTGCAGCCTGAGACCTCCCAACCAGACCCAGATGAATCCTCTAAGAGCTCCCAACCAGACAGAGATGAATCCTCAAAGACCTTCCAACCAGGCATGGAGGAATCCTCAAAGATCTCCCAACCAAGCATGATGGAACCCTCCAAGACCTCCCAACCAGGCGTGGAGGAATCCTCAAAGGTGGTCCCCATAGACAAGATGGACATCACCTCTGAGGTCAACATGGAGGTCACCTCAAAAGCCTCCTCAGAGGTCATTGTTGAGGTATTAGAGGGCCAGCCAGCTGAGCCTGCAGCTATAGAGGAGCCGAGTTCTGAGGTGGAACATAATTCTAAAGTGCAACTGTGTACTGATGGGTCCAGTGTCGAAATTAAACCTGGTTCCGATGTGGGGTCTAGTACTGAGGTGGAATCTGTGCCTGAGGTAGCAGCCAGTTCTGAGGCAGAAGCTGGTTCAAAACTGGAGGACAGTTCTGAGGCAGAGGCTGGTTTAAAAGTGGAGGCAAGTTCCGAGGCAGAAGCTAGCTCAGTCATAGAAGCACGGTCTGTACCTGAAGGCGGGGTCAAGGCTCCAGCCCCAAGCAGACCGGCAGAGCCCATGGAGGTCTCAGCCAATGGAGACACAGACTCCCACAGTCAGAATGCGGGGCACAGTCCTTCTAGTGTAGAGGCCAACGTAGCCCTGCAGCCCAGCAATGGCACGGCAGATGCGGGCAGGCAGGGGAGCACTGTGGAGGAGGTAGACCTGGAGCAGAAGACGACAAGTCTTGGGAAAGCCTCTGAAGGCTTGCAGGAGTCAGTCCAGCCTGTCGCCCACAGCCAGACAGAGTCCCCTAAATAACATGCACCTTCTTACCCACATCACAAAGAACTCCACTGCACCCAGGACAGGTGCGCTAAGTTGCCAATCTCCCTCTCTACGTATACATATATATAATTACAAATATATATATATATATATATAATGAATATATGAACACATTTTTGTCAATCCTTTTTGGTTGGACTGTATTGTAACGCTGCGTTAGCAGCACATTCAAGCGCAGTTGTAGACCTGGAGCATATAGATCACACAACCCAATGCTTGGGTGGGCAAGAACCATGCCAGGTTGTCATGCCAACCTCTTCTTAGGGAGGAGTGATGAGTGGACCAGTCTGGAGCATCCCACCAGCTTGTGCCTGCAGCAGCCCTGACACTCGGGATCAACCTTAGGGCAGAGGAACCAAGGATTGCCCTATAAAGGCTCTTGTGACTGGCTGTAGGTGTGGCCATGTTAACTTTTCAGCCACTCCTATGGTCCTTAGGGGCTGGCTGGCAGATTAGTGAAGCTATCATTTCAGCCACTCTGAATGCTTTAGGGTCTGGCTTACTTTTAGGGTCTGGCTTAAAGGGTAGCCCTCTACTCTTGAGCTGGCAGATCCTAGGCCAGCCCAAAGATTTCCCGCTGCCCCATCACTCTAAGATCTGTGTCCATGGACAGGAAAGTATCAGTATTTAGTGTCCAGGTAGCAGGAAAACGGGTCGGGGAAAGCCACCTTCGGCACCACAGCAGAGTGGACGGCCGGGCGGGATGATATAAGGAGGAGGAGTGGATGGGTAGCCGGAGATCAAGAGAAGAGAACAGCAAGATTGGGCAACCCATGCTAGACCTCAGAGAGTGTGTGGTAGCTTAGTTTAAAAAAAGAATGCAAAAAGGAGAATAAACGTTATGGCATTGGTCATGTGTTGAGAAAAAGGAAAACAAACAATATGGTGTTGGTCGTGTGTAGTAAAAAAGTTTTGTGTGAATCGGTGTGCCTGTCCTGAGCGGTAAATGTGAACAGTTGCAAGCTTTGCAATGTCGGTCTGTCACAATATGACACCTTGTCCATTTCTGAGGAGTATTTCTTTTTTACATAATGGATTAAAAATATGCAGGTCTTCCTAGTCTTCAGAAATACAAATGCTTTTTTTCTGTTCGAGAAGTCATTCATGTTGAAGGGTGGTAACTGGTGTAGTCTCTGAAGGCAGGCCTACTGGAGGCCTCAAGATCAGCCTCAGGAGAAGGCCTCTGCTGGTCTCTGAACTGCCAAATATTTTTATATCTGAGTGTAAAAAGGACATGTTCTTTTCTAAGGACCAGGGCAGTCAGTAGGAATCCCCTTTTAAATGAGCATGAATGTTACACTGGCATCGCTAACATGTGCTTACTGAATTTCTCTTATTTGATGGAGATTTTGATGGTAGTAGAGGTGCAAATATTGCAACAATCTTTGAAACTAAAGCACAAGCTTGTCAGGAAAAAAAGTGGCGTGAGACCTCAGACAAACTTGAACATTTTCTCTGTACGGCTTTTGCTTGAAGTGTTTGTGTGTCAGTTTGAGTAGACCAAGTTGTCGTTTTTGTAACTTGTTCTGAGCTTGCCAAGAATTCCTCCTTGTCATTAAAGAGGTGAGAGGCCTTGTCCTGACGTTAGTCCCCATGCAGAAACAGACCCCTAGCTAGTACTCATGCAGATCCAGTGCAGAATGGTCCTAATGCTGATCCAGAATTTAGTCCTGATGCAGATCCACTGTGCAGAATGGCCCCGATGTTTGATTTTTAGTGCAACATGCAGAGAAGCTTGTTGACGTTTGTCCTGACATTACTGCTGTGTACCAAGTGCTCCTCCCATTAAGGACCTTGCTGACACTAGTGACATTAGGTTGTTCCTGATGCAACTCTACACCAAATGTCAAGTTTTCAATTTAGCATGTAGTTGATGAAGCCTGTCATGATGAGAGCTCACTCTGGCTTAAAAGCTAACCTTAGTCCTCTCTAACACTAGTCCTGATGATTCTCCTGATGTTGGTCTTGGCCTAAGTTTAGTTAAGGTGCAGAGGACACCTACTCTGCTCTCAATTGCTGGGGTTACACCCCCTTCACATCTGATCTCTCTGTGGAAGATACCCCCATGAAATACCAACATCAGTCAACAGTGCTCTAATAGCTGGATAGCAGGATGCCCTAGGCTTGATTATCTTCTTTTAATTCCCATTACTTCAATATGGCTTCTTATTCTCTTTGAGCACTTAGGCTAGTAAGCAGATATCTCTTGTCAAACGGCCAGAACTAGCTAATGTTGTTATCTCTTGTCAAACAGGGCAAGAACTAGCTGATGTTATTTCTGCCCATTTCTGGGTCCTTTAAAGCACCCTGATTTGACCAATTGTGGATTAATTGTGTGTTTGTTCTTAATGTCACTGCACAGCTGATGGTGTGTATCATGTTTACATTTATCCATGACCAATTACCATATCTACAATGACAATATTTCATCAAGAAAAATAAGGAACATTGATGGTCAACAGTGGTTTTCATTGATCTCAAAATATCGTTAAGAACTGGTTCTTGATGTTATTGCACAACTAAAAGCATTACTAAGGAATTAAACAAATTGAAATTGAGATACTTATCAAGTGTGTGTGAAAGGACCATTGATGTTTGTTGTGAGTGTAAGCAGAACCTTTGAATGGAGATTGTGCTGTTAGTGGATGTTTGTGTTGGGTGTGTGAAGACAGATTAGTGGGGTAACAGACCTGCATATTTCGTACTGTGAAATGACCGATCTTCATCTCCAAACTCTCACTGGCATGAGCACGGGACACTTGAGTCCTGTTGAGTGTTCCATTGGCCCACTCCACCCCCACGTGGACCCTCACGTTCTCTCGTGGAATAAGTTGTTCCACGTGTAGGAATAAGTTATTCCACGTGTAGGTACCCAGAGTGCCTTTCCTGGCTCCCTTAATTGCTCCAGCTGCACTGTGACTGTCTTCACTGCTTCTCTTCACAAGGTTCTGCCCCGGCTTCTCCCACCCCTCTGTCAGGTCTGGCCGCGCCGTCAGTGGAGGGAAAACCCTAAAGCACAACAGGATCACAGAACAGCGTGTGGCCAAGTGATGGATGCTCTCATTAAGAGCTTGACTGTGGAGGTGTATTGTTAGCAATTTGGTTTAAGTTCATTGTAACTGCCTTAAGTTATTTTTATCCATGGTGAAATATTGTCCTAAATGTACACAAGGGAGACGGCTTAAGAGTCTTAACCTGTGGCTCGTGTGAAGGTCTATGTGACATAGAGGTGCTTAACTTAAGCCACCATCTCTTCAATTTCCAGGATCAAACTCAAGTGTGAGCATTTTTTTGTTGTTATTTTTTAAAGTGGAAACCACTTAGATGTAATTCATGTCTATATTAACATTCATTTATGCACTTTGGAAACCCCAGGTATTTTATTTAGTCCCCCTTCAGAACGGAGCGCTGCTCATCTGTGAGACAGACTCAGATAAGGGAGTTGGATTGCATCTCATCCTCAGTTTCCTAGAGCTGAGATCAGATCCCTTCCCACCACGCGCAGCGCGACACCCGAGTCTCCCTTTGCACCGCAGCCCTGCGGCGCGACACCCGAGTCTCCCTTTGCACCGCAGCCCTGCGGCGCGACACCCGAGTGTCCCTCTGCTTGTGAACATATCAGTGCTCCTGCATCAGCCTTCCTCTCCCCCTTCATCACTTGCACATTCTCATGGAGGAACTTTGAATCAGGTGAATTCAGTTCAGACTTGGAAGGATCAAATGCGACTGCTCACTGCCTGGATAAACATCGTCCGGTCAGGAACTCTTGAGAACCTTTTTTATGCAAGCATTTTATAGAATTGTGTTCAGGTTTCTCTTTGTTTTGGATATGCATTTTACTTTTCATCATTTTATAAGGCTTTATGCAAAATTGTCACGTCATTGTTTTCAGTTCTATTCTGGCAGCATAATGCCCGACTGAAACGTACAAACAAACAAATGAAAGAGCGCAGACTTGCATCTCCCAGAGCAGTGTGATTTGAGAATAAAGTCATGAAACTGTGGAGCCCACAAGGCTACAAGTTGGACTCCTGTGCCGAACGCTCTCAAAGGACTGGCCTGAGCTTGGCTGTTCTAAAGCAGGCCGAATGGGTCGGGTCTAAACTGGACCGGTGTGAAGGCCAGAGACTGTGAGGATGCCAGCAGGGAGGCCCAGCTTAGTCCAGAGGTCTGTGGCAGGCTGGCTCGACTGACGCTTAAAGCTGAATATGGATGTAAATGTGGTACTGGGGGATGTGTGGGGGTGGGGGTTCTTGAGTCTGGTCTTGTGGAGTGCATTTGTTGTATTTTTAAGTAAATTTAAAGAGAAACAGCCACACATTCCTTTTAACATTGAATTTGTGATGACACCAGTATACCCAAAGAGATCCCTAATGTGCATTTCTTTTTCTGTTAGATGTCTTTTTTTTTTTTTTTTTTTTTTTTTATACATATCACATGACATTTGGAGGCACAGCCTATTTTATTCTTTTGCTTAAAGCCATTGTCACATGCATAGTGAAGGGGTCCTGGCCCACCTCAGTTATACTGCTTGAGCTGTGTGTGGGGATGAGCAGTCAGGCTGGGGGTCATGGCCAAGGTATAGATGTAACAGCTGGGGGTCATAGCCAAGGTAAGGCTGTGACTCTGGGCCGGGGGTCATAGCCAAGGTAAGGCTGTGACTCTGGGCCGGGGATCATAGCCAAGGTAAGGCTGTGACTCTGGGCTGGGGGGGTCATAGCCAAGGTAAGGCTGTGACACTGGGCCAGGGGTCATAGCCAAGGTAAGGCTGTGTCTCTGGGCTGGGGGGTCATAGCCAAGGTAGGGCTGTGTCTCTGGGCTGGGGGGTCATAGCCAAGGTAGGGCTGTGTCTCTGAGCAGCGGCAGTGCCCACTCTGGCCTACTGAAATATGTGGCCTCTCCTATGGCCAGTGCATTAGGCTCCATGTCTTTTTAGTTCTTTTCCAAATGCATATCTGACTACATTCCACACCCTCCGCTTTTGTGCCCATGTATGACATTCTTGTGGCCTTCTAGTATTCTTGATGCATTTCATCTGATATTGTTGTAATACTGTTGATGTCCCCACTGTTATACACCTGAGAGAGTGTGTTACCTCGTCTGCAGTACACACAATTGACTTTTAATGTAAAGTGTGCAAAAAAAGAAAGAAAAAAAATCTGAAAACTCTTCCACTTTGTTTCCACACAGATGGGGATGCATAGTAGCGATATGAATTACAAAACAGAGCTCACCTGGTGTGCTGAATTATGTGTAAATTGTTTATTACACAATCTCAATATTTGTAAAATTGTTTGTATTTTTTCATGATGATTTTAAAGAGATAAGAAGTGTGATTATTTTTGGACTTGTTTCTGTCACAGATCTCTTTCTTTTTGTTTTGCGTTGGCCTGACATTGTGAGTGAAGCGCTAGGTTTCTTACCTCGCCTGTTTTGAGCCTTCTCTGTGATAAGTTATTTGTATGCAGTGTTTAGAAAATACTGTAGGGAACGTGGGAAGAAGTTGATATTAGGAGCATTTGATCAATTTGTATTTATTTATTTTATCATTTTGTTAATAAATTGTTAAAATTAAACTTTTTTTGTTGTGATCTATTATACCTGCCCATTTTCATTTTCTTCCTGACGCATTTAAAACACTCCTCGTTTAGGTTTTACTCTTCTCAGAATGTTACAATCGGTTGTGACTAACTCTGGACAGCACCACAAACCGACGCATTTCAGTGGAACGAACAGCCAACCACAGATGAGTTCTATTTCTCAGCATTCCACCAGACCACCTTTCACCTTTTCATACCAAAAACAGATCTTCGTGGTTCTGGTGTTGTGTAATCTATAGTCTAGTATGAGCGTGTTTCAGGTTGGGATGACCTCTGCTGATCAACTCTGCCCAAGTTTGAACTTTGTTTGGAGTGCTCCTTACGTGCGACCTGTCAGCTATTTCTCCAAACTCGGTTTAACATTCAGATGGCGTGGGGGGGGCTGAATTTATTCTCCATCTATCATAAGTCCGCGGTTGTACACTCAAGTTGCTTTCTTCCGTTTTCCATGTCATTTCCTGTAATAAAAAGATGGTGGTCAAAGCAGAGAGAAGCAGCTGACTCGTTACAATAATGTAAAATGATAAACTTCACATCGCCCGGGACTAGTAAAAGGTAACATTGCCACTGCGTCCGCGACGGGATTGACCGCGCGCAAAGCCCCGGGGTCGTGCATTAGAAAGTCCTGCACAGACCCCCCGACGGACTGCGGACTCGACAGAAGGTGAGCTAGTCCTACTAGCCAATGTGGCCAATGAAAATGGCTTCCGAAAGCGTTAGGCAAATTGCCAATTGCCTGCAGACTGGAATCGAGGAAATCTTGTGTTGACGCATAGCTGTCGGGGCCCATTGGCTGTCGACATAGATCCATATCCATTGCAAAGTTCGCCGATTGTTTTGCAGCAACAACAAAACTTTAGAGGCAAAATGCAAGTTTGCTCTTTGGGATCATTGTTGCCCCATTTGTTTCCCTTCGAGCTTGTCGTCAATGTAATATACAGTCTTGTGTGAGTGACGGTAATAAGGACCAATCATAGTCTGGTTTATGATAAGAAGAGCCAATCGTGCTTCAGTTTTGCAGACCAAATATTTTGGATGTCGGGGTTTTCTCGGGCGTCAGCAGCTTCGCGACAGTGCAGAAGGGGGCAGCAGACTATAGTCGGCCGGGGAGCTTAATGTCGCTCTTTTTTCATCCAGATGATGGATCAGTATTTCATATGCAAACACAAAGTCATGTCAAGCAAGGCAATACTGAAAAATCATGCTAGACATTTACATTTTACAGTTCTTTCTGTGCATAATGTCAGGAACAAATCTGTGTGTGTGTGTGTGTGTGTGTGTGTGTGTGTGTGTGTGTGTGTGTGTGTGTGTGCAGGAGTGAAGAGCCCCATTTACTGAGTATTTGGTTTGCTTCTCTCCAAACTGTTAGTCAGTGACATAATGTGCCATACAGAGTGGCGCATTAATCATGTGAAACTGTGTGTATGTGTGTGTTAGAGAGGAAGAGATGCTTACGTTAGGCCCCCCAGGTGATGTGAAGGTGGTTTGAGTGCCCCAGGGCATCCCAACATGGCTGACCCCCCCTTCCTCAGTGCTGTCCCGTCTCCAGAGAAAAGCCTTGACTGCTCCACCAGGTGAGGACACTGTGTATGCTGTGTCACATGTCAGTGAAGAGGCTTTGATGAATTCATTCCACAGTAGCCTACTGTGCAAAGGTTTTCAGCCATTGTGAGTGAGGCTCAGTGCACTTTGCCTAAATACTTTTGCAACTACAAAGTCAGTTCTTAAGTGAATCAGTTCTCAGGGTCTAGTGATGTGCTGATGGCATGTTTGATGAAGAGCTTTGGTATAGTGTTGTGTTGATGGCATGTTTGATGAAGAGCTACATCTTGATTTGCTGTTCCTCCTCCTCCTCAGCAGCAGAGACCAGCCTACTGAGGACTCCAGCAAAAAGCTGAAAGTGGACCATGAGGGCAGCAGCTCAGAAAGTCAGCAGTCTGTTGACTTTTGGTGTAAGAAACCTCCTTCACTGTCCTTCATTGCTACTTCATTGGCCCTACTTCATTAGCTTTGATAAGCACTCAGATTTGCTTTTCTATAGTTTCCAGTCTTATGCAGCATCACAACAATTATGTCCATCTTCTTACGTCCAGTTCCTTTGTTTGCTTTGTTTGCTGTATGGACGACAGAAATATTTAAACTACTCTCATGATCTCTAAGCACTCTTCCCTAGTTTGAGCTGAACACATATTCATTGTGGTCATTCACTTTATTTAGGTGGTCATTTGCATTGTGAAAAGCAAGCAAATGAATTAGTCACCATATTTCTTTCGACTGTGGAGCAGATCCTAGTTGATTGTATGTGTGTGTGTTTGGTTGTAGTCTGTGAAGAGTGTAAGGAGTTCTTTCTGGAGGAGTGTCCGTCCCATGGCCCGCCTGTGTTTGTGCCAGACGCACCAGTGGACGTGGGTGTCAGTGACCGGGCCGCTCTCACCGTGCCCTCGGGAATCGAGCTGGTGCGGGAGGAGGGGGAGGTGGATGTGTGCTGCGTGGATCAAGACATCCCCAGGGGGGCGCTGTTTGGCCCATATCAGGGAGAGCTGGTGTCCCATGAGCAGTCTTCCAGCTCCTTCTCCTGGGTGGTAGGTGTGGGCTTGGCCTCAGGGATCAGGGGAAAGATCCAACATGTGGAGCACCTCTCTGCTTTTCCAAAAGAGATATAAGGAGGCACCTCTTCGTTAGGCGTAAGGCTTAGTCCAGTACTACGCTTGGCACCAGTGGGGGGAGCAACTGACAAAGACTGTTGGAATAGTGTAGAAACAGACAATAGAATTTATAAAAAGGTTTATACTCTGAATTGTATTTTTTCTCTCTCTCTCTCCCTCTATCTGGACAGAAAGAATGTCAAAGAATAATAATTATCCCAAATAAATCAAGTAAATAAGAAAATAATCCAGAGCTCTTCTCCCCAAAGTATCAAACAAAAGTAAAGTTTTAAGACAACAGTTCAAAATTAATAAAATATAGATCTTTTACAAAGGTATGTAAGGTGTGTAATATGTCAGTGTAAGTGTGAAGGCTTAACTGTGTCAAGGCAGACGGGATAGGTATCGTTCCAGGGGGTAAAGTTCAAGGCATCGGGAATCCAGTGTGGGCTCCAGGGGAACTGACTCGCCATCAGGTGTAATCCAGATCAAATAAAAAAACTATACAGCATTTAGAAAATACCAATCAACTCAAAGTTATGAGATAGGAGAAATTAGGGGCACAGTATCACTATGGTAACCAAATAAATATACACGAGTACTGTAGGCTACTCTAACTTGCAGTGTCAAAACTACGATGTTGCCGTCGCTACCTGAAGAGTCCGTTACTACTAACATTCATGTATAAATTCTTATAATTCAATATATTAAATAATAACACCGATATTATCCTATAACATACATAAATACAATATCACGACAATAGCAGTACTTAAAAAACAGTCAAAATAAAAGTAAATCTCCGATTGGTTTTAAATAGTTCAGCTCAGTTATCCTAGCATGTTCGTTATCCTATTAAACCAATGCACAAACAGCATTTCACTCACCGGAGTTCAAGTTCTAAACAGACACAAGGATCTTCAAGCTTCCCAAACAGACAGAAAAACTCATGCAGCCCTCGCAAAAGAGCGTGATATGCAAAGTCAGGTGCAGAGACTAGTAACCTACGTTAGCTCACGGTTATCAAAAATAGTTTTGATTCTAGTTTTCTTCCTAACAGGCAGCGAGAATCACAAACATCAAGCGGGAAAAGGCTAGATAAGTGTGTAGGAAAAAATTACTCTCAGACTTTCAAAATTCGCAGCAATTAAAATAATGGAGAAAAATAAAGTATGTGAACCAGAATCAGTAGAATTGCCAGACATACATTTCATATGGAATCCACTGCCTCAACTTCGGAGTGTGAACCGAAATATAATTGTAATTCGCCTTTTGATTTGAATCCTACATACACCAGTAGGTGGCAACAATGCGTCTTGGTCTGCAGAGCTGCATATGTACGATGTATTAGTGAATGTAGGCCTAATAAGTAATGTGCAAAGAAGTTATGACAGTTGGGAAGAAAAATAAAATGGAAAATGGATTACTTCTCTGGCTGCATGCTTACTTAATACAGTTTAGAAATCTTGTGGGATGCGTGAAGAACGAGAGACAGAGTGTGAAAGGTGTAAGGTGTATTGTGTCTGTGATTGTAGGGCGTATTGTGTCTGTGATTGTAGGGTGTATTGTGTCTGTGATTGTAGGGTGTATTGTGTCTGTGATTGTAGGGTGTATTGTGTCTGTGATTGTAAGATGTATTGTGTTTGTTGTAGCCCAGTTTACGTCCAAAATGCCCATAATGTTAATGGCTGGCTTTTTTCAGTAGCGGTAGGCTAACTATCTATATCTTTTTTGTTTTTATTGTATCTTATTTATTTGATTGTCTTGCCCGGTTTATGCCTGAAGTGCCTGCTACTTGCCAAAGAGTAAAGCATAATAAATATCGTATAGTGGGCTAACCAGTGCACAAACAGCTAATGTGTTGACTGAACGACAATGGGGTGTGTGTATGGCACGCACCATGGTTGCTCTTTTGAATAAATGCATGTGTGTAGGTACAGTGGTGGAATGGAAGGGGGGGGGGGGTTACGACAGTATTGGGATATATTTATGAATATGTATATGCTTATCTATTCATTTATATATTTATGAATATGTATATGCTTATCTATTCATTTATATATGTATTTAATTGGCCATTCTTATGTTAATGTTCTTCATAACCAGATCTTAAGGTGGGTTAACACAAGCTTTTGAGTTACAGAAAAGGCTTTATTCATAAAAACCTGGAATTTGAAAGAGATTAACTACAAAACAGTTTTCTTTTCAGATCATGGACAAGAGTACATCTAAATGCATCGATGGCAGTGATGAGACGAAGGCCAACTGGATGAGGTGTGTGTGTGTGTGTGTATGTGTGCGTTGTGTGTGCGTTGTGTGTTTTGTGTGTGTGCATACTGTTCCTTTTACAAACATACTCCCATCCTGTTATTTGTGCATCATACTCACATTCACATTTACATTCATGCATTTAGCCGACGCTTTTATCCAAAGCCACCTACATTTGTCAACTATCAGCTCCATCAGGCCCAGTCTCCCCTAGAGCAGCTTACATACTCTACATGCAGACTAAAGCAGAAGTTAAAAGATAAAGTGTGTTAAAGGATGTTCAAGGCCTGCGGTGCTGAACTGGGGGAACCTCTTCAAAATGTATTTAATTTGAGTCTGTCTTTGGAGGGTACTTACATGCCTCATACTGGTTCCCAAGAAGGCGTGCCCCAGTGCGCTCAGTGAGTTCAGATCTGTTGCCCTCACCTCACATGTACTGAAGACACTGGAATGCTGCTCTTTTAAAACCATTACATTACATTTATGTATTTAGCAGACACTTTTATCCAGAGCGACTTACGTATTTGTCAACCATCAATTACATCAGGGCCAGTCTCCCTTAGAACAACTTAGGGTGCCTAAGGGTGCCACAACGGCGGCAGCCAGGATTCAAACCCACAATTTTCCAGGCTACTTGCATGCTAGCCAGGTTCCTTAACCACTACGCCACCACCACCCACCTTGACTGGACCCACTGCAGTTGGCCTATCAGGAGAATGTGGGATTGGAGATGACACAGGGCATCCGCTCACCTGACAACGGTCACAAGCCTAAGGCCCTAATCAGTAGGCCACAACCGCACCAGATTTTGCACTCTCACTGTAAAGCTAACGGAGATGGTGGTTGACTTCTGCTCCTGCTCACATTGTTGTGGATGTTCTACTTACATGCTTGTCTGCCTTTTGGGGGGGCAGGTTTGTTCGGAGCTCGTCGGACAGCGCAGAACAGAATCTGAGTGCCTTCCAGCACGGGGAGCACATCTACTTCCGTGTGTGCCGGCAGCTGAGGTGTGGGGAGCGGTTGCGGGTGTGGTACAGCCAAGACTACCTGAGGAGACTCCAGGGCATCTCCCAGGACAGCATCCTCCGCAACATGGACACAGGTGAGTTAGTGTGTTTCTCAGGACTAGACAAGTGATTGTCTCTGCTTCACTGTGTACCAGCCCTTTGTCTGGTCTGGAAATGAGTCCCACTCCCAGGGCTCTGATTTTGAAATGTTGTGGCTGTGAACATTTGTGCATTAGCAGACGCCTTTATTCAGAGTCACTTCCATTTGTCAACTATCAATTACCTCTGGGCTAGTCTCCCTATGGGTTAAGTGACTTCCATTTGTCAACTATCAGTTACCTCTGGGCTAGTCTCCCTATGGGTTAAGTGCCTTGCTGAAGGGCTCAACAGTGGCAGCCAGGCTTCAAACCCACAATTTCTCACAATTTCCAGGCTATTAGCATGCTAGCCAGGTTCCTTAACCACTACACTACCACCGCCCCAAAAATACAACATTGTATCGAGCAACCGTTGAGCTGTGTAATCCCTCCCTTTCAGCTCATTCCATTTCACGTTAATCTAGTCCCATACTTCATCCTAGTTCTGAAAATGTCGATCAGCTGGACATTTAACATTCAAAGCAGCAACATTAACATTTTCCTGAAGAGAAGTTCCTGAGGAAGGGGAATGAAGGTGAGTGTTCCGCTTGGTCTCATTATTGGACTTTGTCAAGACATGTCACAGTTTGGGTTGTTTTCTGTGTTAGCAGTGATGCGTATTCAGAAGAGACATTTAGAAGTTTTTGTCTTTACTCAGGATTATTCACAAACATCACGTCCCTCTTATTGTGCAGGTGCTGTGAAGTCTGAGGAAGCAGTTCAGAACCCAGACAACAGCAAAGGTCCTGTGCTGAGGTCTGCCCTGCATGGCCGCCGGGGTCTGTCCAAGCCTGGCGCGGAGGAGGGGGATGGGCAGCCGCAGGCCAAGAAGAAGAAGATCGACCTCATCTTCAAAGATGTGCTGGAAGCGTCTCTGGAGGCCTCGCCCCTCAACAGCACCTTCCCTCCTCCCCCCGGCCTTTGCCTCCGCTCCTCCCACAACACCTTCCCCCCTCCCCCCGACCTTCGCCTCCGCTCCGCCCACAGCACCACTCTGCCGCTGCTGGAGCAGGACTTCAAGGAGCCCCTCGTCCCGCTGGAGCTAGGGGAGGTGAGGGTGGACCTGGGCGCGCTGAAAAGGGAGGAGGGGGAGGAAGGGGGCGACGCCTCCACCTCTTTCTGCCCCAACTGTGTCAAACTGAAGCGGCGAATCCGTGAGCTGGAGGCGGAGCTACAGCAACTCAGGGGGGAAGAGAGGGCGGAGCCATCAGCCCCACCAGAACCTCAATGTGGGGACGAGATGACAGGTAAGCAGCCAGCCGACACTTAACCTCAATCGTCTTAAAATCAACTCGACACGGGGCAGAGGCAGAGGCAGAGGTAGATGTGTTAGGTGGAGTGGAGGTGTGTAGAGTTTAATGGAGGTGTGTAGAGTGCGGTGGGGGTGTGTAGAGTGCGGTGGAGGTGTGTAGAGTTTAATGGAGGTGTGTAGAGTTTAATGGAGGTGTGTAGAGTTTTATGGAGGTGTGTAGAGTGCGGTGGGGGTGTGTAGAGTGCGGTGGAGGTGTGTAGAGTGCAGTGCAGGTTTGTAGAGTGTGTAGAGGGGGGTGGGGGGGGTAGGCAGGGGTGGAGGTTGTGTAAAGTACAGTGGGGGTGTGTAGAGTGTGTAGAGTGCAGTGGGGGGGTGGGGGCGGTAGGCAGGGGTGGAGGTTGTGTTGAGTGCAGTGGGGGGGGTGGGGGCGGTAAGCAGGGGTGGAGGTTGTGTCGAGTGCAGCGGGGGGGGTGGGGGCGGTAGGCAGGGGTGGAGGTTGTGTAAAGTACAGTGGGGGTGTGTAGAGTGTGTAGAGTGCAGTGGGGGGGTGGGGCGGTAGGCAGGGGTGGAGGTTGTGTTGAGTGCAGTGGGGGGGGTGGGGCGGTAAGCAGGGGTGGAGGTTGTGTCGAGTGCAGCGGGGGGGGTGGGGGCGGTAGGCAGGGGTGGAGGTTGTGTCGAGTGCAGCGGGGGGGGTGGGGGCGGTAGGCAGGGGTGGAGGTTGTGTTGTTTCCTTGTTTGTGGAGCTTGGTGGGTGTATGAAATGCACACATATGGTGGGCAAGATGTCATTCTTGGAGAGGTTGTGACTGTGTGCTTGTGTGTGTGTGTGTGTGCTGGAGGTATGTGAGTCTGTGCTGGGGGATGTGTGTGTGAGATGGGGGGATGTGTGTGCAGGGGTATGTATGGCAGATGTGTGTATGTGCTGGAGGGATGTGAGTGTGCGCTGGAGGGATATGTGTATGTGTGCTGGGGTGTGTGCGTGTGCGTGCTGGGGGGCTGTGTGTGTGCTAGGTGTGTGTGTGTGTGTGTGCTGGGAGATGTGAGTGTGTGCTGAGGGGATGTGTGTGTGCTGGGTGTAAGTGTGTGTTGGAGGGTTGTGTGTGTGTGTGTGTGTGTGTGTGTGTGTGTTTGCGCAGAGGGGCTGTGTGTGTGTGCTGGGGGATGTGAGTGTGTGCTGAGGGGATGTGTCTGTGCTGGGTGTGTGTGTTTGTGTGTGTGCTGGGGGGTGTGACTGTGTGCTGGAGGGATGTGTGTGTGTGTGTGTTTGCGCGGGGGGGCTGTGTGTGTGTGCTGGGGGATGTGTGTGTGCTGTGTGTGTGTGTGTGTGTGTGCTGGAGGATGTGTGTGTGTGTGCTGTGTGTGTGTGTGTGTGTGTGTGTGTGTGTGTGTGTGGTCCTTTATGTGGGAGAACAGTCCTTTGGAATCTTTTGGGTCTGTACAAGTACTTTCCTGCAGTAGATGTCTTGCAGAGCAGGGAGAGGAGTTCTGATGTTTCGATAAACAAACCACTCTGCAGAGTGCTGCTATCTCTGACTGCAGTGTGTTCCCATGCCAGGCAGTGATGCTCCCTGTTAGCCCATTCTCCACAGCTGAAGCGTAGACGGCCCACAGGATGGGTGCTGCAGCTTTGAATTTCCTTAGCTGGCGAAGGAAGTAGAGTCAATGTGTGGACGTCTTTAGGACATGTTAGCAGTTCATGCCAGGTCTTCAGTCATCTTGACACCAAAATATTTGAAACTTGTGACTCTCTCCACAGGCTGTCCGCTGGTCTTTAGTGGAGTGTACCTGCCACTCTGCTGCCTAATGTCTACCACCATTTCCTTTGTTTTACTGATATTCAGTGCCAAGCTGTTAGACAGGCATCGTTGTGCCGCCTCTTCAGTGTGATAGTTCATGGATAGAATAACATTTGTTTTCTATCTGTCCTTTCTGGGTAGATTTCGTGCAAATTTTGCAAGTGACAAATTATGTATGATAGCAAACAAATCCTGTAAATGGCTCAACAACTAGAGAGAGTGACATTTTTCACAGTAGCTTTGAGATACCCTGCGGATTTCTTTACTTGTACTGTATTATGGTAGATCTCTGTGAGAGGAAGTACAGTGTTTTGTATTGTTAGTCAAATGTTCATACTGTTTCAGTGATTAGTCGACATATTTCAAAGGACTGTGACATCTACTGTTATTCATTTTGTCAAGTTTAAACTGTATGAACCTGATCCACTGTTTATTGTAACTACAAATTAAATTCTGATTCCATGCCTGCTGTGTATTTATTTATTATGTTTATGTACATTATTTATGAATATTGAAGGGGGGAACTGATGTTTACATGCTAGCCTTTAGCTTAGACCGTTAGCTTAAGCAGTGCTAACCTTTATCTTAGGCCTTTAGCTTAGCCTTTAGCTTAGACCTTTAGCTTAGGCGATGCTAGCCTTTAGCTTAGACACTTAGTTTAGGCGATGCTAGTCTTTAGCTTATCTTGTTAGCTTAGGAAATGCTAAACTTTAGCTTAGGTGATGTTAGCCTTTAGCATGTTGGCTTCATTGAATTCGAAGAGGTTGTGCATGGCCACAGAGCTGTCATGAACATGACATATGGATGTGCCCTCCTTTATATGTGTATGTATATAATGCATGTATGTATGTATGTAATCTTGAACTTGCAAATGGCCACTAAAAAATGGGCGAATTTGTACTAAGCCTGGTTGTGATGTCACGTCACAAATAAACTATAGTTCAATTGTAGTTGTTGCCAAAGAGGGCACTATGTTGCCAAAACAGACCACTTCAAACAACGGCCTAAATAAAAGGTTGGAATTGGGCTGAATATATACATCAGAGAACAAAGTACAATCCTCCATCCATTCTAACAATAACAAACTCATAGTTTAATGGCTGTCTTGAAAATACCTGAACCTGAACCTGAACAGCTCATTTAAAAGTTCTGTTGTGTGTGTGTTTGTGTGTGGGTTTGCAGTGGCGGAGGCCCTTACCCCTGTCCCCGTGATGCTGGAGGATGACGACCCAGACATAGATTCGGCAGATGAGTCGCTTTCTGCTGACCTCATGGTTGCCACTGACGATGCCTCCAAGCTGCAGGTGGGTCCAGGCCGGAGGATCCGACGCTTCAAGCAGGAATGGCTGAAGAAGTTCTGGTTCCTGCGTTACTCGCCCACCCTCAATGAGATGTGGTGCCATGTTTGCCGCCAGTACACCGTCCAATCATCTCGCACGTCCGCATTCATCATCGGCTCAAAGCAGTTCAAGATCCACACCATCAAGCTGCACAGTCAGAGCAATCTGCACAAGAAGTGTCTGCAGCTGTACAAGCTGCGCATGCACCCTGAGAAGACAGAGGAGATGTGCCGCAACATGATGCTGCTTTTCAACGCTGCCTACCACCTGGCTGTGGAGGGCCGGCCCTTCTCTGACCTGCGCCCCCTCGCGGAGCTGCTGAAGAAGTGTGAGCTGAAGGTGGTGGACCAGTACATGAATGAGGGTGACTGCCAGATCCTCATCCATCACATCGCCCGCGCCTTTAAGGAGGACCTGGCCGAGAGGCTGCGGCTGTCCCCCTTCCTCAGTGTCATCATGGACGGCCAACACGAGGACCAGCTAGCCGACACCGTGGCCGTCTATGTGCAGTTCCTGACCGGCGAGGGCTTGCCGGCCACAGAGTTCCTGTCTCTGCAGCAGTTGACGGGTGATGGCACGGAGGGTTATGTCCAGGCTGTGGACCGAGCCTTCTCCATGCTTGGGTTCCGGCTGCCAGAGAGGTTGCTGGTGGGGCTGGGGGTGGATGGAGCCAATGTGTCCACCAGCCTCCGAGCCAGCATCTACATCGGCCTGCGCAAGGTGGCGCCGTGGCTGCTGTGCCTGCCGGTGATGCTGCAGCGCCCACAGCTGGAGGTTCTGGACGCCATCAGCGGGAAGGAGCTGTGCTGTCTGGAGGAGCTGGAGAACAACCTGAAGCAACTGCTGAGCTTCTACCGCTACTCACCGCGCCTGCTGCTGGAGCTGCGGGCGTCCGCACCCACACTCTGCGACGAGGCCCAGTTCCTGGGGGACATCCGCGCTGTGCGCTGGATCATCGGCGAGCCTAACGTTCTCAATGCACTCATTAAAGACTACCTGGAGGTGGTGGCGCACCTAAAGGACATCAGCGGTCAGACCCAGAGGGCGGACGCTGCCGCCATCGCGCTCTCTCTGCTGCAGTTCCTTATGGACTACCAGTCCATGAAGCTCATCTACTTCCTGTTGGACGTCATTGCCGTGCTCTCGCGTCTTGCCTTCATCTTCCAGGGGGAGCACCTGCTGGTGCCTCAGTTGGATGCCCGCATTGAGGAGGCCATCCAGGAGATGGGCCAGCTGGTGGACATGCCCGGCGAGTACTTGCAGGAGTTTGAGGAGAACTTCCGCGAGAGCTTCAACGGTGTGGACCTGAAGAACCTGCGTGTGGCCGAGGCCAAATTCCAGTCCATCCGAGAGAAGATCTGCCAGAAAAGTCAGAGCGTCCTGGCCCAGAGGTTCGACCCTCAGAGCCGCCCAGTGGTGAAGGCCTGCCGGGTGTTGGACCTGGCCAACTGGCCCCGTAGCAGAGACGACCTGCAGGCGTTTGGGGAGGAAGAGATCCTGCTGATCTTTGACCACCTTGAGACCATCCCGTTGGTAGGGTGCGAGCCCCCTCACGAGCGCATGGAGGCACGTGGCAGCCTAGTGGTGGAGTGGCGGGATCTGAAGGCCGACTACTTCAGTGTGAGCGGCTTCAGGGAGGTGGCGGGCCACGTGTGTCGGCACCGGCAGCGCTTCCCTCTGCTGCACCAGCTGGTGCAGGTGGTGCGTGTGCTGCCCTGCTCCAGCACCTGCTGTGACAAGGGCCGTGCCGCCCTGCAGAGGCTCCTTCGCAACAGCCGCTCCCGTCTCGCCCTCGAGCACATCAACGATCTGCTCACCCTCGCTGTCAACGGCCCGCCCATTGCCAGCTTTGACGGCAAACGCCCCCTCGACAGCTGGTTCGAGGAGAAGTCGGGGAGCGGCTACTCCATCGCGGCCGACACCCTCAGCAGGATGTCCGCCTCCGACCAGAAGGCCCTCCTGCAGGGGGTGGAGGTGGGCTCAGACTTCTACCCTGACCAGTGAGTGCTCTTGAGAGCTTGATGTAAGTTCAGAAAAGCCATCCCATTTGTTAAGACTGATCAGAGCTGCGTCCAATTGGCCAGGCTGATAGGAACTGGTTATGCTGCTAAGAGGCCCTGTTATCTGTGTTCTCCTAGGGTGAGAGGAGACAAGCACATGTAAAGCTAAGCTCTATGATACGTTAATCCTGTTGAACCCCAAAGAGCGACAATCCACTGAGCACACACACACGGATGTTTCAAAGAATGCAGTGAGACTTAATTCTCTATAGTTTGAATGTTTTAAAAACACTCTACTGAGCCTCTGGTTCCATCCTACTTTCCTGTCTATGCTAAAACACATTTTGGCTTATGCCTGTTTGCTGCCAGATTAGTCACAAAAGAGGGCTTTCCTCTGTGCACACACACACTTTGGTGTCCAGCCACCTCAATAATGTGATCATTTTGCATAATAACAAAAAAGTGTATCGTCAGCACATAATGATTACAGCGTCATCAGTGCACAGGTTGTTGCCTGGTTTTGCTTCAGTTTTAGAGTACCCAGGATGATGCTACAGCTTTTCAAGACTATTTTGCTTAAATCATAACGGTATTAAGTACAATAACCATTCAGTAATAATGTATACAATTCATTTCTCTCTTTCATAGTAGAAGTATCTTATGAATAGAGCGTTGTGTGTAAAGTCCATTTAACTGTTTGTTTGTTTGTTTCAGTATCTACTACAGTTAAGATGTTAAAGATGGGAATGTGCCAATAGCCATGCTGTATGCAACTATGCCAACGGTGAACATGACAAAGACCCCTCATTCTATTGCTATAATGCCAAGTCTGGTTCTTATGAGTGTTAAGTTGAAATAACTGTATTATTCTCAGTATGCTATTGTTATGATTACTATGTTATAATAATGTTATCATTTGCAAACACATTACCGTATGATTGTGCAAGTGGTTTATACAGCCTTTGAATACAAATAGGCGGAATGTATCATTTTGTTTTGAAATGTGACCAATGTGACCAGAAATCATTTTGAAATGCCAATGTTACGTCTGACAGTATAATTTTTCAGCCAGCCATACAGAATGGAATGGCCCTCTTGTTTGTCTGATTGTCAAAAGCCCAAAGAATGATGTCATCATGCCACCTGTGCAATGTGGTCTTGCAATGATGATGTCATCATGCCACCTGTGCAATGTGGTCTTGTAATGATGATGTCATCATGCCACCTGTGCAATGTGAAGAAAGTTAGTCTTTTAAGGTGGAGGACAGGGCCTGAGATGTCTAAGTTAGTCTTTTAAGGTGGAGGACAGGGCCTGAGATGTCTAAGTTAGTCTTTTAAGGTGGAGGACAGGGCCTGAGATGTCTAAGTTAGTCTTTTAAGGTGGAGGACAGGGCCTGAGATGTCTAAGTTAGTCTCTTAAGGTGGAGGACAGGGCCTGATGGGATGGCGCAGGAGAGGGGCTAAAGGGTAGGGTGTGTGGGGGGGGGGGGGGGTGGTGGATGGTGCAGGAGAGGGCTAAAGGGTAGGTGTGTGGGGGGGGGGGGGGTGGATGGCGCAGGAGAGGGGCTAAAGGGTAGGGTGTGTGTGTGGGGGGGGTGGATGGCGCAGGAGGGGCTAAAGGGTAGGGTGGGGGGGGGGGGGGGGTGGATGGTGCAGGAGAGGGCTAAAGGGTAGGGTGTGTGGGGGGGGGGGGGGGTGGCGCAGGGGGGGCAGGGTGTGTGTGGGGGGGGGTGGATGGCGCAGGAGAGGGGCTAAAGGGTAGGGTGGTGTGTGTGGGGGGGGGTGGCGGGAGGGGCTAAAGGGTAGGGTGTGTGTGTGGGGGGGGGGGGGGGGCGGGAGGGCAAAGGGGGGGGGTGGTGGGGGGGGGAATGGCGCAGGAGAGGGGCTAAAGGGTAGGGTGTGTGTGTGTGTGTGTGTGTGTCAATTAAAGTTGCCCTCATGGGTTGTAACCAGTGGAGGGAAGCTGGTTGTATGTGTGTAATGGGTGTGAATGGTTAGGGTTGGGCTTGGGGTTATGAATGTGAATGGCTGGCCAGTGGGATGAGTTCTCATGTTGTCTGCAGTGTATAGCTGGGCCTAATCCACAAAGAGGGCATTTTTATCCCATTGGCAGGCATTGTCTGGAATGGTACATAGGCTTCATGGCTGGAACAGTGTTGGGAATTGATCCCGTATGAATGGGAGAACTGTCAGACTGTGTGTGCTCAAGCACACTGTGCTAGATGGAGAAAATGTGACCATTTTGAATGCATTTAAAGACAAAACCATTTGGTGTAAAATGTTAATGCAGCATCACCCAGGTTTATCAGCGGCCGTGGTGAAGATGAGCAAACAGGGTTTTATCTCCTAGTTTTACAGTGAAATCAATGAGCAACCTGAACCTCATCAAGAAATAGATGGACCACCATTATTGGCATCCCTGATTTGATTTATTTGTTTAGTCTCTCTGTGCCAATAAAAGTGTCCTCTGTCTTCAGAAATCTGACATGAAGTTAGGTAGAACACACTCTGTCTTCAGAAATCTGACATGAAGTTAGGTAGAACACACTCTGTCTTCAGAAATCTGACATGAAGTTAGGTAGAACACACTGCTGGATTTCAGAGCATTTACCTCTACACAGTTTGTCTCCACTGGTCAAAGCTCCCAGTCCACTGCATTCTTCTCTTAGCTTCCCTCACTGGTTCTCCAGGGGAAGCGGAGCAGAAAGCAGATGGCCGTGGCCGAAACGTGACGCGTGTTTGGGTTGATCCTACAGACCTGCTTGCCCGATGATCCCTTCAGACTGAGCTGTGGAAGGCCCTGATAGTTCATGGGGTTCATGTTGTGTTTGCCAACCCCCGGACTGTTTACTGACAAAAGGGAATAAAGGAGAGGATTTCGCCTCTCTTCCCATCTCCACAGTGTGAGCCAAAGCAAGACGGATATGGATTACGTTACTTTGAAACTTATTTTAACTGCTATTATTGGGCAAATTTATATTTTTTTAAAACAACTTGACTTCCAAAGGCCAATAGTCTTTCCCCTTATTTGAATGATGTATTCTGTTGTTTTTTCGCGATGGCAAAGACTGACGAGAGTGTTTGACTGCCACATTAGTTTATTCTTATTCCAGTAATTGTGGCACTTTTTTCCTCTCTTAGACTTTTTTATTGCCAATAAATTTGTTTTCTTTTAAGGTTGGACGTCCTCATTGCTTTCATTGTGAGACTAAGATAAAGAGTCCCTGCAACATCCATCCCCAAGACTGGTCAGCGGAACATGTCTTTTTCCTCATCTCTCCCAAAGGTGCTAACAAATATAGATGGTGCCGTATTGTTGACTACAGATTTTCATTTTGCCCTTTTGATCTCGTTTGAATGGGTGAGAGAGTCTGATGCACTTGTGTAGGCCAGGTAATATCTGTATCATAACAAAGACATTTAGGATGCAAAAATACAGTATATACCATGTTGGTCAAATTAAGAGAAATGTTTCAACTTTTAACTGTTGCACTGTTGGTTTTGCCACAGTAACCAAAAGGACACAATCCGAGTTCTGTTTTGCCTTCTGATTGAGTGTCATAAATAGTGAGACATCCTTTTGAAGCATTTCAATTATTCAGGTGTAGAATGCATATGACTCTCAGTCACTTTAGTATGTCTCCTTCCTTTAGAATGAAAAGTTGCTCTAAACAGTGCGCTGTAAAATTCAGGGATAACAAAACTTAAGTAAAAAGACAAGAAAATGTGCAGCTTTGTTTGACCAAATTGCTCATGAAACTAAAAAGAAAAGTGTTTTCAGATTTGCAGCTTTGTTTGATTTCCCAAAGGAGGTTTTTAATGGAGCTTAATTAGTGTGGGACTGGAACATATTGGGACCACAGATTAGAAAACAACCACGACAACTAGTGGGCATTTCCATTAGTTTGTGTGACACACACAGAGAACTGAAGCACCAGCGGTGAACCTCCAGCAGGGCATCAGCCCAGTCATTCACGGGCCAACCTCCTGTCTCACCCCTCTGATCAGCCCAGTCATTCACGGGCCAACCTCCTGTCTCACCCCTCTGATCAGCCCAGTCATTCACGGGCCAACCTCCTGTCTCACCCCTCTGATCAGCCCAGTCATTCACGGGCCAACCTCCTGTCTCACCCCTCTGATCAGCCCAGTCATTCACGGGCCAACCTCCTGTCTCACCCCTTTGATCAGCCCAGTCATTCACGGGCCAACCGCCTGTCTCACCCCTTTGATCAGCCCAGTCATTCACGGGCCAACCTCCTGTCTCACCCCTCTGATCAGCCCAGTCATTGTGACTGTGTTATTATGAACTTCATTAACATTGTGTATGTATGGAAGTGAATGAGCCACAGTATGAGCCAGTGCTTAGGTGAGCAAAGCCACTCACTGATTTCATGACACATCAGTGAGATCATGACAGTTTCTAATCAATGCGAGTATGTGTCCATGGGTAGCTGAGCAACTAGTCAGTATGCACGCACATTGCAAGATGGTTGAGTTGATACGAGTAGTTCCCAATCAGGGCAGTTGAGTTGAGACGTGTAGTTCCCAGTCAGGGCAGTTGAGAGCTAAGACGTGTAGTTCCGAGGGCAGTTGAGTTGAGAATTGTAGTTCCCAGTCAGGGCAGTTGAGAGCTGAGACGTGTAGTTCCCAGTCAGGGCAGTTGAGTTGAGACGTGTAGTTCTTAGTCAGTGTGATGGGCTTTGGCTGGTCTCCAAATGAGCGGCCATCAGAATGAGACTCAGATGATGGGCCTTATAACAGATGCTGTTGAGGAGAATTCCGTGGTGGTGGGTCACTGGCGTCTTGCACAGAGCAAATGGCTTTGTGTTCCCACATTGAGTTTTTACTAGAGTGGAAACAAGGCTGCAGTCCACTCCTGTTGTGGTGTCTGGTGTCTCCTGTAACATTAACACTGGACCTGCAGCACTCTGACCTGTATGTGAGCATGGATGTGTGAGCTTACTACTGTGTTCTTTATAGCCACTTTGAATAAATATCACTCAAATAATACGCTTTAATAAAAACTCTTTTGTATTTGTATGTGTTGTTTTGTGTTTTATGAGTGATGAGTGTGTTTTGTCTTCTTATTCTCATTAAACTGCACTCCCTAACCACACCCAAAAAATCCTCCTGAAAAGGGCACGGGTGGATAGGAGGTTAAGGGAGGCTGTCTGAGAGGGAGACTGTGAGTGATAGGAGGTTAAGGGGAGGCTGTCTGAGAGGGAGACTGTGAGTGATAGGAGGTTAAGGGGAGGCTGTCTGAGAGGGAGACTGTGAGTGATAGGAGGTTAAGGGGAGGCTGTCTGAGAGGGAGACTGTGAGTGAGAGGAGGTTAAGGGGAGGCTGTCTGAGAGGGAGACTGTGAGTGATAGGAGGTTAAGGGGAGGCTGTCTGAGAAGGAGACTGTGAGTGGGGCAGCTCAGTTCACTTCACTGCTTGTATCATGTGCCAGGATGTACCTTACAGGACGGGAGTTTTATGTCTGATTCAACGTTCACTTTTTGACCTGGGTCATCTATGGCGATCTTGCAGACCCATAATTACAGTGGCTTCCACCATCACTTTGTTGCTGGAATATTCTCGCTTGTGGGCTTGTTACCAAAGTTTTCCATTTGTTTAATCGCATACGAATTAATTTCCATCGCTTGCAGTTCACTCATTTGTCATTTAGTTTGTTTCACAAATGAAATGAACTACAGTGTCTCTGCAAGATCTGTGTAAATGTCTCTGACTTCTAGACCAAAAGACATTTTGTCTCTAGGGAACTCGCTGTTTCAGTTAACTGTCAATCAACAGTGTCCTCCATTACTATTGATAATCGACAGTTCAAATTATTTATTATTCGCTTGTCACTGCCACTATGTCACTCAAACACATTCATATTCCATCATAGCTTAGCGATGGGGGAGTAGCTCTGTGTGTGAACAGGGCTTAATTATCAGTCAACGATATCTGCAGTTGTTTGCTGA
Organism: Tenualosa ilisha; assembly: GCA_015244755.2. Lineage (NCBI taxonomy): Eukaryota > Metazoa > Chordata > Actinopteri > Clupeiformes > Clupeidae > Tenualosa > Tenualosa ilisha. The sequence goes on along the minus strand of PYXC01002197.1, from coordinate 34,595 downwards.
AGTGTGGATTAAAGAAAAGAATGAACAGTGCTTTAGCAGTGCTTTCTCCCAAACCGCAGAACATTTGAAAATTCCTGCAGTTTCCAAGTCATTTCAGATGGAGAGATTTTGTAGTCTACAGTTTGAATATCAGGAAACACTATCCAGCTTTGTGTAATCAGCTCGATCATACAGTGTAAAAAAACGCCCGATTGCTGTTGGGTCAGGGGGTATGTATGCAGCCTATATTCTAACTAGCGGGGATATATATCCTAAGGTTTAGTTTTATACTGAAATAAGCTTTAGGATAATGATTATATAGTCATACTGTTGGTGCATTCTCTCTATGTTCAATGAAATACAGGCGTTGTCTTACATGGACATGGACGCACTGCGATGGCCTGTTTTATGTCACATTGAGGTTGTACATCCAGCTCCAGCCCCAGCCCCAGCACCAACAGCCAAGGCCTGACTTCACTGTCCCCGCCCCAGCTCCAGCACCAGCACCAACAGCCAAGGCCTGACTTCACTGCCCCAGCCCCAGCCCCAGCCCCAGCACCAACAGCCAAGGCCTGACTTCACTGCCCCAGCCCCAGCCCCAGCCCCAGCCCCAGCACCAGCACCAGCACCAACAGCCAAGGCCTGACTTCACTGCCCCAGCCCCAGCCCCAGCCCCAGCACCAGCACCAGCACCAGCACCAACAGCCAAGGCCTGACTGCCAGACACTCAAAGATTGAATTATCGACCGTTTTAAGGTACATGAGAAATCAAAGATCGTTTTATCAACCGTCTCTATTGAAAGGACTTGACAAAACACGACGACAAGTAAATATATGGCGTGTGCACGCATGTGTGAGTGCGGTGTATAAATCTATGGCGTGTGCACGCATGTGTGAGTGCGGTGTATAAATCTATGGCGTGTGCACGCATGTGTGAGTGCGGTGTATTTGTTGCTGTGACGTTGTGCATCGAGTGGCTCTGCGGCTCTGCAGACAGATATTATTGATACAGAAGAGAAAGATGAATAGCAGTATGGTCTCAGCTGTGAAAGACAGGGAAGCTGGCAAAGGGGTTTTCAGAAGTTTACACACAGCTGGTATTTATAAAACTTGATCTATATTTATCATCTACACACACGGCTTTCACACGCACGGCTTTCACGCACACGGCTTTCACGCGCACGGCTTTCACGCGCACGGCTTTCACGCGGCTTTCACACGCACGGCTTTCACACGCACGGCTTTCACACGGCTTTCACGCGGCTTTCACGCGCACGGCTTTCACACGGCTTTCACACGGCTTTCACACGCACGGCTTTCACGCGCACGGCTTTCACGCGCACGGCTTTCACGCGCACGGCTTTCACACGCACGGCTTTCACACGCTTTCACACGCACGGCTTTCACGCACACGGCTTTCACGCGCACGGCTTTCACGCGCACGGCTTTCACACGCTTTCACGCGCACGGCTTTCACACGCTTTCACACGCACGGCTTTCACACGCACGGCTTTCACGCGCACGGCTTTCACGCGCACGGCTTTCACGCGCACGGCTTTCACACGCTTTCACGCACACGGCTTTCACGCGCACGGCTTTCACACGCTTTCACGCGCACGGCTTTCACACGCTTTCACGCGCACGGCTTTCACACGCTTTCACGCGCGCGGCTTTCACACGCACGGCTTTCACACGCACGGCTTTCACACGCACGGTTCCTCTGAAGAAACAGTGAGAGAGCTGTTGCTCGTTCCTCTCTCCTATCCTCCCCCCTCTCCTCCCCTCTCCTCCCCTCTCCTCCCCCCTCTCCTCTCCTCCCCTCTCTCCTCCCCTCTCCTCTCCTCCCCTCTCTCCTCTCCTCTCCTCCCCTCTCCTCTCCTCTCTCCTTTCCTCGCCTCCCCTCTCTCCTCTCCTCCCTTCCCCTCTCTCCTCTCCTCCCCTCCCCTCTCTCCTCTCCTCTCCTCTCCCCTCTCCTCTCTTGTCTGTCTGTACTAAAGGCCTCATTGTCAGGTTTTGGAGTCGTGGAGTGTCTGCTCTGATATTTTGCACTGCTGTCATCACATTATGTCTGTTCTGATATTTCACAACGCTCATCATATCATCACATTGTGCTTTCCTTCTCCTTCCTTCTAGAAATGTCAGACTGGGGGCATTTTTGTCCCACGCGTCCTCTGGCTCCACGGAGCATCATGAGCCCCAACCCACGTCCACTAACAGCCCAGAGCTCCTCATGAGAGCTAGGGGGCAGCAGAGAGCTAGGAGTACAGCAGTCTGAGATAAGCATAGTAAGAGACAGTCTGACCATCTGATAATCACAGTTAGACACAGCTGTCTGATATAATCACAGTTAGACACAGCTGTCTGATATAATCACAGTTAGACACAGCTGTCTGATATTTTGGAATGTGTTTTGTGAGCATGTGTGTGAAAGAGTTTATTTGCATACGGAAGTGTGAAATTTATTGAAAGCCTGTGTGCATGTATGTTTTTGTCTGTTTGTACAAGCACGCATGAAAAATGTGTGTGTGTGCGTGCGTGTGTGTGTGTGCGTGTGTATGTGTGTGTGTGATGATGGCTGACACACAGAGAGCTTATTGTAGCCCCCAGTTGTGAGGGGTGAAAAGACGGCTGGCGCTGTATAATCAGTTTTTTTCAGTGACTGGAGCCACACACACACACACACACTTCCCAGCAGGCCTAGGGGCTAGTTCCTCCTCTCAGCTTTGAGGGATGGGAGTGGAGCTGAATGGGGTCAAAGGTCAGTCTGTTTGTGGAAATAAACTTCTCTCTCTTTGTTTGTCCCAAATGTTTGTGTCTGTCCTGATGATGGGTTCCAGAATCAGGCCCTCGTGTCTCTAAGACTCATCTCAGCTTTTTGTTTCTCATTCAGTTTGAGGGTTCAGCTTTGTGCTTTGTATGTCTGCCTTTCAGCCTGGAGCCCAAGACCCACACACACCCACACACACACACCCACACACACACACACACACACACTATTACCCACCAGCTTCATTAGAGCCTCATCAATACAAGGACTGGATTCATCTGTGGCTGGTCCTCCAGCCATCTGCACAGATACACCCCTGACCACATGGGGCTGCACCATCTCTCTCTAGGACCGCACAGTGATGTTCACCACAGTAAAAACTCACTCTATCCACTCACATACACAAACACACACACACAGACACGTCATGTGTGTATCTGCTGAAAGGAGAGGACAGGGGCACTAACCAGACCCAGTTGCACACCCAGTCTACGATCAAAGGCAATTAAGTGCATAGTAACATTCTCATGCATCAAGCATCACCCGTTGCTGTGTCTAGTGTAGTAAATTAGTAGATTAGTAGATTAGAATGAGCATGTAGTGTGGCATGTAGTATAGTATAATTTAATAATAGTATGTTAGGGTACTAAAGCATGAGCCCTTGCTGTGTGGTGTACTATAGTACAGGATAGTATAGTATGAGTTTGTGTGTCAGTGGGACCTGCAGGAGTAGGAATGTCTGTAGATGTATGTTAGATTCCAAACCCCCCCTGAACCCTCAAAAACTTAACTGGCAGAAATTGGCATCATAATGTACATTCCTGCCGGTTAGGATGAGGATGAGGGTGAGGGTTCAGGACTGAGGGCGTAGGGCTGGTATTGTGATCTTCTGCTCAGATTGACCAGATTATTGATATGTTTGCTTCTATTCCAAATCAGTAATGATTCTGCCCTTACAGCACAGCAGTAGCAGTTTTGCCTTGAGGCTGCATCAGCGGCCCTGTGGGTTCCTGTGTGATGCGTCCTGTGCTGTGCTGCGCAGTGCTGTGGTGGCTTTGCAGGGGTCCAGATGCGTGTGAGAGGCGGTCCCTGTGGGACAGAGGGCCTTTGTGCTCCTCAGCAAGGGAGCAGCACACACTGTTAATGGTCTCATTCAGGCCCACTCCACCAGCTCAGACGACAGACCCCGCACCCAGATCTACCATCCCGAACAACAGACCCCGCACCCAGATCTACCATCTCGGACGACAGACCCCGCACCCAGATCTACCATCTCGGACGACAGACCCCGCACCCAGATCTACCATCTCGGACGACAGACCCCGCACCCCGCTCCACTTTGGAGCTTTGGAGCTTTGCCTGCCTGCTCTGCCTGCCTGGGGTAAGAGTCTCATACCTAAATTGTTTACTGGGGATGGGGGTGTAAATGGGGATGCAAGAATGAGGAAGGTACCGGAGGTCCTGGGGTTTCTCCCCAGAGATAAAGTTTTTAGGTTGTAGAGGAATTTTTAGACAGAAAGAGAACAGTCTGAATATGCTTCCAAAAGCATGTTCTCATATCACTTAGGCTGTGAAGACCATGCAGGTGCACACTAGAGGGAGGATGGAAGAGATTTAGCCTGCATAATATCAAAAAAATGTATTCTGCTGGATACAGACAAAATTATTAGTAATAGGCCCTAACTGAATGCAAGAAAACAATATTCTCATGCGTTATTGAACATCACGACTAGAGTGGGCCTAGCCTAATCATATTTTTCATAATTATAGGCTAATTGGGCAGCCTCGAAAATGTCTGCATAAATGTAGTCTGCATGTGCCCACTGAAACAGAATAAACCTATGAGATC
>PYXC01002197.1:10000-25000 GCA_015244755.2 Tenualosa ilisha | reverse complement strand
GACTGTAGATCTGGCAAGGGCTGTAAACATTGGGCAGTTGTGACGTAGCGGATAAGGAACCTGGCTAGCAATGCTAGTAGTCTGGAGATTGTGGGTTTGCATCCCAGCTGCCAACATTGTGCACCTGAGGAAGGCACTTAACCAAAGCATAAATGTAAACACACATCTGAATACTAGAGCAGAATTAGTAGGCGACGGACATGCAGTATATCTGAATGCTTATGCACAAAAGATCAAATGATAACCAGACAAGAACCATTTATTCATCCCAACAAATAAACAACAATACATAAATAACACAGTTGAGGGCAGTAGGGAACATTTTGAAGAGACAAAAGACATTCATATTGGTCTTAAATAATTACAGTAGATTGAGGGACCAGTCAGCTGACACACAAAAGAATAGTAGAGAGAAGTGCAGGTTCCCATGGGTCAGCGAAACAGAATGACCTGCAGGTTCTAACGGGTCCATCGAAAGCAATGACCTGCAGGGTTCTAACAGGTCCGTCGAAAGGAATGCCCAGCAGGTTCTTATGGGTCCAGCAAACGGAATGTCCAGGGAGTTCTAAGAGGTTCAGCGAATGGAATGACCTGCAGGTTCTACCAGGTCCAGCGAACGGAATGACCTGCAGGCTCTAACACATCCAGTGAATGTAATGGGTTGCAGGTTCTGACAGGTCTGACGAATGGAGTTGCAAGTTCTAACGGGCCCAGTTAACGGAATGACCTGGAGATTCTGACAGTTGAAGTGAACAGAATGATATTTTTAACATGACTGCAGTGTCAAAAAAGTTTGGGTTGAGCCAAAGAGTTAAAGCTGCCTTAAGAGCATTGAGATAGAACTCTAAAACCCTTCTCTTCTCCTCAACCTTCTTCTTGGCATGATCAGGCTCTCAGGGACACCAAGGGCCCTCTAGTGGTTGAAATGAGGAATTTTACAGACACAGCAATGAGGTCAGGATAAAACCAAGATAACGCACTGGATAGATTAAACCAGAGGTAACTTTGTAATGTAATTAAAACCATGTTAAACTCAACAAAGTGTCTAAACTAGAGACAGATCAATCACCCACTTATTTGGGTTTGAAAACTATAGTAAACTTATTCACAATAACAGTCACAACATAGAAACACAACTACTCAGACAGACAGACACAACCAATCAGATGATAAATACCACCCAATAATCCCACTAGTGTGTAGAGGTGTGCGGGGGATGAGTGAGATGATAGGACCCAATAATCCCACTAGTGTGTAGAGGTGTGCGGGGGATGAGTGAGATGATAGGACCCAATAATCCCACTAGTGTGCAGAGGTGTGCGGGGGATGAGTGAGATGATAGGACCCAATAATCCCACTAGTGTGCAGAGGTGTGCGGGGGATGAGTGAGATGATAGGACCCAATAATCCCACTCGTGTGCAGAGGTGTGCGGGGGATGAGTGAGATTATTGGTCTCACATGGCCCTGAGGCCTCTTGCCCTCCATGTGCCATCCATGTGTGGACCAGAGGTGTGTATGTGTGTGCGTGTGTGCGTGTGTGTGTGTGTATGTGTGTATGTGTATGTGTGCGTGTGTGTGTGTGTGTGTGTGTGGTGTGTGTGTGTATGTGTGCATGTGTGTGTGTGCGTGTGTGTTGACTGTAGACCCAGAGGTGTGTGTGTATGTGTATGTGTGCGCGTGTGTGTGTGTTGATTGTAGACCCAGAGGTGTATGTGTATGTGTATGTGTGCGTGTGTGTTGACTGTAGACCCAGAGGGGTGTGTGTGTGGACCATAAACCCAGCGATGTGTGTGTGTGTGTGTGTGTGTGATCACTAATCACTCATCTCCTCGATGGACTCTTCCTGAATCTCCCTGCCGATCTCCTCCAGCTTCACCGTCTTCTTCTGGCTTTTCTTGTCCATGCTCTTGTCGTCCTCCTTCTCCAGAGGAGCGTACCAGGGCCTGGAGGTGGCGGTGCTGTCGCAGGCCCTGCCCGCACGGCGGTAGCCTCCCCGCCCGGCACGCACCAACCCCCAGCCCTGCGGCTGGCCCTCGCTGGGCCCCCCCTCCTGCACCCCCCGCGTCTGGTCCAGCTCCTTGGCACTGAGAGCAGGCATGCGCACGGGCACCGTGTTGCCAAACTTGGAGTAGTCCACAGAGTAGCGGCCATCCTCCTCAGTCATGATGGAGACAAAACGCCGACCCCACAGAATCTCCTCCGGGGTGTAGGACGTACGTGCCTGCATGGTGATACCCGTAGTCTCTACCACACCTAGAACAACATGCACGCACGCACGCACACACACACACAAACACACACACACACACACAATTGATCTCCACCACACCTGAAGCAACAGACAAGACACAGACACCGTGCAGTGTCGGCTGAAAGGACAGGAGTCTGACTTACCCTCAAGGATGACGATGATCTCAAGGTCCTCGGTGGCGAGAGACTGGGCGGAGATCTCGTAGAGGGGGCTGCTGCGCTCGATGGTGTGGCTGATGATGAGAGGCGACACCAGGAAGACCCCGTTACTCCGCAGCGGATTCTCCACCTGGATGTCCAGCTGGCAAACTGGAATCACCTCCCCCTCTGCAGTCACCGTGCGCCGGATCACCTGACCACAAACACACACGCAAACACACACATCTACGACACTAATGCTACTACCTGAGGTGATGGCGGGGGTCTGGTGGCGTATTAAGTGTTGTACAAGGGTGGTTGGTGATCTGAGGGTAGTTGGTGTTCTGAGGGTGTGGTTGGTGTTCTGAGGGAGTGGTTGGTATTCTAAAGGTGGTTAGTGTTCTGAAGGTGTGGTTAGTGTACTGAGGGTGTGGTTGGTGTTCTGAAGGTGTGGTTAGTGTTCTGAGGGTGTGGTTGGTGTTCTGAGGGTGGTTGGTGTTCTGAGGGTGTGGTTGGTGTTCTGAGGGAGTGGTTGGCATTTTAAAGGTGGTTGGTGTTCTGAAGGTGTGGTTAGTGTTCTGAGGGTGTGGTTGGTGTTCTGAGGGTGGTTGGTGTTCTGAGGGTGTGGTTGGTGTTCTGAAAGTGGCTGCTGTTTTGAGGGTGTGGTTGGTGTTCTGAGGGTGTTGTTGGAGTTCTGAAGGTGGTTGGTGTTCTGAGGGTGTGGTTGGTGTTCTGAGGGTGTAGTTGGAGTTCTGAAGGTGGTTGGTGTTCTGAGGGTGTGGTTGGTGTTCTGAAAGTGGTGGCTGTTTTGAGGGTGTGGTTGGTGTTCTGAGGGTGTTGTTGGAGTTCTGAAGGTGGTTGGTGTTCTGAGGGTGTGGTTGGTGTTCTGAGGGTGTAGTTGGAGTTCTGAAGGTGGTTGGTGTTCTGAGGGTGTTGTTGGAGTTCTGAAGGTGGTTGGTGTTCTGAGGGTGTGGTTGGTGTTCTGAGGGTGTAGTTGGAGTTCTGAAGGTGGTTGGTGTTCTGAAAGTGGTTGCTGTTTTGAGGGTGTGGTTGGTGTTCTGGAGTGTTGTTGGAGTTCTGAAGGTGGTTGGTGTTCTGAGGGTGGTTGGTGTTCTGAGGGTGTGGTTGGAGTTCTGAAGGTGGTTGGTGTTCTGAAAGTGGTTGCTGTTTTGAGGGTGTGGTTGGTGTTCTGGAGTGTTGTTGGAGTTCTGAAGGTGGTTGGTGTTCTGAGGGTGGTTGGTGTTCTGAGGGTGTGGTTGGAGTTCTGAAGGTGGTTGGTGTTCTGAGGGTGGTTGGTGTTCAGAGGGCGTGGTTGGAGTTCTGAAGGGGGTTGGTGTTCTGAGGGTGGTTGGTGTTCTGAGGGTGGTTGGAGTTCTGAAGGGGGTTGGTGTTCTGAGGGTGGTTGGTGTTCTGAGGGTGTGGTTGGAGTTCTGAAGGGGGTTGGTGTTCTGAGGGTGGTTGGTGTTCAGAGGGCGTGGTTGGAGTTCTGAAGGGGGTTGGTGTTCTGAGGGTGGTTGGTGTTCTGAGGGTGTGGTTGGAGTTCTGAAGGTGGTTGGTGTTCTGAGGGTGGTTGGTGCTCTGAGGGTGTGGTTGGTGCTCTGAGATGGTGGTTGGTATCAGGTTGGTATTTTGGCTGAGATGATGTGTGTGTGAGCGTGTGTATATGTGTGTGTGTTCACCTGCAGCTGGATGGTGGCTGAGATGATCATACTCTTCCTGAGGTCACCGACTCGGAACATAAATGTGGGCCTGCCGTTGCGCGGGGCGATGACAGCGTTTCGGGAGAAGATGAGGGTCTCAGCACGGCGGTTGGCCTGCGCCGTCTTCATGAACACACACCCCAGCATCACCGCATTGATGATCAGGCCCAGAATGTTCTGGATGATCAGCACAGTGATGGCCAGCGGGCACTCCTCCGTCACCATGCGGCCACCAAAGCCAATGGTCACCTGGGAAACACAAACAAATCAAAACACCCAAACTTTCACTGGCCATTGGCCCACTTTCTGTGTGTGTGTGTGTGTGTGTGTGTGTGTGTGTGTTGATGGAGAAGAGGAAAGCATAGGTGAAGGAGTGGATGACCATCACACAAGACAAGTGTGTGTCGCTGTGTGTGTGTGTGTGTGTGGGACTCACCTGCACCTCGATGGAGAAGAGGAAGGCGGAGGTGAAGGAGTGGATGGCCGTCACACAGGGCACGTGTGCATCACTGCTGGGATCACGGGGCTCCAGGTCCCCATGGGCGAAGGCCAGCAGCCACCAGACCATGGCAAAGAGCATCCAGGAGCACAGGAAGGCCGAGGTGAAGATGAGCAGAGAATGCTGCCACTTCAGGTCCACCATGGTGGTGAACACATCCTGCAGAAACCTCCCCTGGATACACCACACACACACACACACACACACACAAAGCATGTCTATCTCCCACCAGAAACCCCAGTCAAATTTGAGACAAGACAATCAAACACACACAAACACACACACACACACACACACACACACACACACACACACACAGCTGGCAGCTCAGTAGTTCCAGTCAGTGCAGGATATGGAAGCGTGAATCTGAGGCTACAGCACAGAGTCCCCCCTGCGCTGGGAAAGGAGAATCTCTCTCTCTCTCTGTTTTTCTCTTTCTCTCTCTATCTCTCTCTGTCTGTCCCCGTCTCCTCTCTGTGAACCGCATCAGATGTGACCAAGGCATCACACACCTGTTCCCTGATGTTCTTGTGGGCCACGTTACAGGAGCCGGTCTTGGTGATGAAGCGTGCCCGCTGGGACTTGGAGCGGAAGCGGTTGGGATGGGTGGCATCCTCAGCCAGCCGGGTCAGGAGAAACCCGTCTGGTAAGAGGCCTTTCCGGGCCAACATTCTGCAAAAGCGTCCTCCTCACCTCACGCCTCTGAGCAGGAGGGCAACAGCAGGGAGCTGTCAACACACCTTAGCCCTGCGGGAGGGAGAGAGGAGAGCTGTGGATCTATGGGACTGAGAAAGGAGAGCGGTGGGTCTGTGAGAGGAGAGGAGAGGAGAGCTGTGGGTCTGTGGGACCAAGAGAGGCGAGGAGAGCTGTGGGTCTGTGGGACTGAGAGAGGAGAGGAGAGGAGAGCTGTGGGTCTGTGGGACTGAAAGAGGAGAGGAGAGGAGAACTGTGGGTCTGTGGGAGTGAGAGGAGATGAGCAGAGCCGCCGGTCTCTGCTTGAACATGACACTGCTGAAACTTTTAGCTAAGAAACCTCTGCACCTACAAGAGCTTAATAGTAGTAATACTAGTAATAATAATAGTCTATCTAATTTATCAATCTAATTCTATCTAATTTAATCTAAGTCCAATACTGATGGCTTTACAGCCCTGAGGCAGAGTGGGAGCTGCTTCAGAAGCAGACACTCAGGAAGCAGAGCACAAAGACAGGGAGAGCTGAAATCATACAGGCCATGGAATATTCAGGCTAAATCACATTTAGGCTCTTATACTAGTCTGGGTAAATCCTAGACATACATGATTCAGATATGCTAGTGGTATGCCTGGTATTTAACCAGAATGAATATGTATGAATGAATCAATCAATCAAGTAATTAATTCTTTATTCAGGGAAACTGACAGCAAAGCCCTGATGTTCTTTAGAAGCCTGTTCCAAAACACAACTGTTAGAAAAAAGATGTAAACAATAAGCATATCGGTGAGAACACAGAACCTCCCGCACCTAAAGCCATGAGCGCTGGCACACATGAGAAGTCAAACCACTAGCAGGTGCTGCCATCTCCCTTCATACAGATAACGTTGCCATAGCACAGTCAGCCTACGTGATAAATCGATATAAATTTAAGGTCTGTAGATCAAATCAACTGCAAACTATTATGCGAGCGTATTATTTGATCTATATCACACAATTTCACAAACACCAACGTTTCATTAACTAGCATTAGGCTAGCTAGTCTACTTTAGTCTCTACACACAGACTACATAAACAATGAAACCATCACACCCATCAGTGCATTGAAGCTCTGTAAATTCGCCTTTGTCGGCATGCTGTCTTCAATTCACTAGTTTTTCAGCACATCCAGTTTCTGCTGTTGAGGAAGCGACAAACGTTAACCAGCCAACTAGCCATGACAGCTATCATAGCATCCAGCCAAAAATATTTTAGTAGTGAGGGGAAAAAAAACAAACAAACTTAAGATCAACATGTAGGTGTTCTGTGTTGTATTTCAAAAAAGGACTCAAAATGCACCTTACAAATAGGTGAACGGTATCTTACTAGTTGCAACGCATCTGCTGTCCTGGCCAGACAACATTAGATACCGAGTAGGTGATTAGCGATGGGTGGATAAACATATCCCGTGATGCCTTGGCGTTCGCCTTCTTCTTTGGTAACGTCACGTTCTCAACTTTTAAGAAAACAAATTTCTTGGCTTTTACAAAGTGCTACTTTTCGGTATTGTCATAACACCAAAATATGATTGTTTTTTTTTTCAAAGGTAAAAATTTCATATCGAGAGGATATTCTTGATTCATGTTACGTAACCACCAACGTTAACGTAAGTTAAGTCTTTTTGGAACGTCGAGAAAGATGGCAGAGGCGTGGAACCGAGGTAGTGACACGTAGCATTGCTCATTTTGTGTGGAATTGTGTGTATGTTTGCGATTTTAAAGAAATGTTGCTCATGTTGCTAAGAAGTAGAACATCTTTAAAGTCTAGCTTTGTGTCAGTTGGGCCCTAATGAGATGTTGTTGTAGCTAACTGCTATCGACTGATTGCTATCCTGGCAAGCTCTGTTTTAGTCTCACAGCCTAACGTTAACAAAATGATATCAGTGATAATATGGCTGTAATTTCTTTGCTCATTCTAGGACATGGCAGTGTGGATGATATGCTGGATGCAGAGAATAAACTCCTGGCGGAAAACCTGGCAACCAAAGTTTCCAGGCTAAAATCAGTAGGCTATATTATACTTGCCTGTTTTGCCTGTAACGTTATAAACTTATTGCCAAACTGAGAGATTATTGTGAATATTTGTTAGGCTAATGAGTCTGTTATCTGTGTTTTCTCATTAGCTGGCTTACGACATTGACAAAGACGTTGAAGAGCAAAACAGCTACCTGGATGGCATGGTTGGTGTATAGTGTTTGTTAGCCCAGTGTCAATGGTAAAAATGGCACCGTGGCTGAATTTCAATGTTCCCCCTACAGCTAAGCCTTGAACCCTCAAGGACAAATAGCATGAGTCAGGTTTGTGTGGCCAGGTATGTCATGGAGGGTTCAGGGCAGTGATCAGCCCAGATTGTAACCATCACTGCACAGCATTGACTATGCCCCAGTTTGAAGCCAGGAATTAGAGTTCACTGCAAACTGTCTGCACACATTGGCAAAGTGATGAAAAGGGGTTATGGGATGTTTCAATGACAGGGTATCAGAGATCTGACTACCTGGATACTGCATTTGTATCTGTGCGTTGTGCCCCTAAACCGCCTCACTTTCCATGCTGGTAAATAATCAGCCATCTACAATTTCTTAGAAACTAAACATGTGCAGACGTGAACCTGTTTTGTTAAGAAGCATTTTCCAATTAAGATTACATGACCCAGTATTCCAGTTACTACAGGCATATGCAGTATTTTATTCAGGTTTTTATGAATATTACCTTATTTGGATTATGGTATGTCAATTGGAATGATATGGGTTTACTTTCACACAGTCAGAGTATAGTCAGTCAGAACAGGCATATGCTGTGCATGTGAACACTCTCACTGTGTGAGGTTTGAGATTAATGCTGAGCTATATCTTTTATTCCGTTCCTCAAGGACTCAAATTTCCTGAGTGCCACTGGTCTGTTGACAGGAAGCGTGAAGAGATTCTCTACTATGGTGCGCTCCAGCAGGGACAACCGCAAGATCCTCTGCTACGTGTCAGTCGGCCTTGTGCTTGTCTTCTTCCTCCTGTACTATTTGGTGTCTAGGGTCCAGAACTGATCACACAGCTTTGCACTGTGGGGAGGCAAACATGTATCTCAGTTTTATGAGAAGTAATCCTCATTCCACTAGGTACTCTGATTACATTTCTGTGAAAATATTCCTTGGGCACCAGCTCTTTATTCGGGAGAATGCTGAAGTAAGACCAGGTGGTCTTGCTGTCGTCCTTGTCTACTGTAGAGACCCGACTGATGTGTGTACATGAGTGATGTGTGGCTGCATGGGCAAAGGGTGTATCTTGAATTATCTGTTCCAGATCTGATTTCCTGTTCCACAACTACACGATGCAGAGAAGTTTGCCATTGTCACTGCAAATGTGTGGGATTTGGTGTTCATCCACAAGAGCTATTGTTACAGAAGTTACAGTGTGTTAGCATAGTGGTTTGGATAAACTACTGGGACAATAGCTCATAGTGGACATATGTGCTAATCACAATAAGGATAGTAAAATGGTTATGCTTAAATATGGGCTTTTCCTTCTCAGTAAACCACAAATTCCTCTCTTGTCTCAGAATGAAGCCAATTTCCCCAAAACATTTGAACTTAAATGCTTATTTATTTGCTACAGAAAATTACTGAAGACAAGATGTCTTTTTTTCACTCTGATCTGGTCTGTACAGATTAATATTTTTTTATATCCAGTGTAATGTATGAGAAGTGAAAAGGATTTTCATCATGTTTCATTTTCTATTTCTTAAAGATAAATGTTTAACAGACTTTTAAAACATGACATGTGCTTATTGATTTTAGAATGGTTCATATTTTTATTTAAAGGATGACATTGTATTTCATAAAGCAAAAGTCGTTGATTGCTTAATCAATAAACATCTTCACACATACCTTGACGCTACTGATTGGCTCTGTCTAGTGCACAGCGTCATCTCGTGTCACGTCGTTTTCTTTCGGTAATTTCCGTTTTGCCTCCTTCCTGTCAGTTCCACCTTGGACTTGGAAACGGAAGCCATTTCCATTAGTATATTTTAGCTGGTATCACCTGTTAATGCATCATTAAGTTCAACATTTGTAAACGTGTTGATATATTTGCTGCTGACTATCTGCTTAGGTGTTTGCGAGACCTGCTGCCGCCATATTTGTTTTCGGCCACACTCGGCTAAAATCGGTAAATCAGGAAAATGGACGAGTCTCACTCGGCAGCGAAACAACTGGGGTTGGATGGAGCGTCCGATAACACGACTGTCGGGCCAGTAGAGGAGGGGGAGGATTCGGATACTGAATCGGAGGCCGAAGGCACGACGATGACGGTAATGGGAGAAGCTAACATCGACATCGGAGCCGAGTCCTTGCCGAATCCAGACGATGCTCAAGCCACATTTGCAGGAAAGTTTTAAACGAGCTACAGTCTTATTTAGCAAGATTGCAATCAGTTTTGAATGCTAATATTTGCACGATACACAATTTTAGCAACTACCGTCGGCTCCCTTAAATCGTAAATGCTTTAAGTTAGGCTTTCTATTTTAATATAAAATGAACATATCGTTCAGTCTGTTGTAATAAGATTGTCCTATACCATATGGTGGCGGCATAGTGTTTTAGCCGTATTTTGCTTTAACCGCAGAGTCTGACGGGTGCCATCAAAGATTGTCGTCCCAGCTATCTTTGCCATCTTTGATATCAAAAGACTACCAGGGAAATAAAGGCCAACCTGTCCTGAGCACGATGTGGGCTCCGCCCAACATATGGCCAGTTTATCTAATAATAATTTATGAACTTTCATTGTACATTACTTGTGATAGATTTTAGTATTCAATTTTGTTCCACAATATTTAAATAGTTTGTAAAATAAAGACCCATAAATGATCAGAATTTCCAAATTCTTGATTGATATTGTACCATTAGGATATTGTAAGCTACCCAAAGTGCAGGTGTGATCCATAAGATGGCCTTCTGTGTTTGTCCCCCGCAGAGGTCACTACAGTCACAGTTGGGGACGTCCAGGGAGCAGATGAGCATGGCTTTCCCACGTCTGTGGCCGCGTCTGCCGCCATCCCAGAGCATGTGCTGGTGAGAACCTTTAGAGTCCTTAGAGCACTGCAGTATCTCCTCTGGGTCTCTTAGTGCTGCAGTATCTCACTCCTCGGAGTCTCGAAGTGTCGCAGTATCTCACTCCTCTGAGTCTCTTAGTGCTGCAGTATCTCACACCTCGGAGTGTCTAAGTGTCACAGTATCTCACTCCTCTTAGCCCCACAGATGTGCAACAGATTTATGTTGTTGTGTTCATCTCTAACGTTGATGTCCTTGGAAGTTAGTCTCCAAAATGGCGTGTTTAGTGTGGTGTTGGCTTGTGTGTGAGGGTCTGCTGAGTGGTTCTTGTTAACTAATAAGACTGTGTGTGTGTGTGTGTGTGTGACAGGGTCTGCTGAGTGGTTCTTTTTAACTAATAAGACTTTGTGTGTGTGTGTGTGTGTGAGGGCCTGCTGAGTGGTTCTTGTTAACTAATAAGCCTGGTAGGTATGTGTGTGTGTGTGTGTGTGAGTGACAGGGTCTGCTGAGTGGTTCTTGTTAACTAATAAGCCTGGTAGGTGTGTGTGTGTGTGTGTGTGTGTGTGTGTGTGTGTGTGTGTGTGTGTGTGAGGGCCTGCTGAGTGGTTCTTGTTAAATAATAAGACTGGTAGGTATGTGTGTGTGTGTGTGACAGGGTCTGCTGAGTGGTTCTTGTTAACTAATAAGCCTGGTAGGTATGTGTGTCTGTGTGTGTGTGTGTGTGTGTGTGTGTGTGTGTGTGTGTGTGTGTGTGTGTGTGTGTGTGTGTGACGGGGCTTGCTGTGTGGTTCTTGTGAGCGTAGTGTTTGTGTGTGTGTGTGTGTGTGTGTGTGTGTGTGTGTGTGTGTGTGTGTGTGTGTGTGTGTGTGTGTGTGTTTTTGACAGTGCTGACTGGTTCCTCTGTATGTTTCCTTTGGGTTCCACAGACAGGCCGGACCACACTGCAGATAGGCGACAGTTTAAACCCCCAGAAAGCCACTCTGATTGTGGTCCACACTGATGGCAGCATTGTGGAAGCCAGTGGCCTGAAGGCCTCCACATCTCCAATGACAGCAGGTGAACAGCACAGACCAGTCTGATGAGTCTGATAATAATCTGGTGATGATCAGTAAGAGTCGGACGGCGCTGGCGGAAGTCTGGAACTCGTCCCATATAGTGTGACTGATAAACAACAGACAATGTTGTGATTGGATGTGATTGTTTGTGTTGTTTCCCCAAATAAAACGTTTAGTATTTATCACATGACATAATGTCCCAATTCTCTTTTTCATCCCAGTGGACTGGGCAACTCACTGATGTGTGTGCCATTGAGTGTCTTAAGTGTGTGTGGGCATGTGTTGATTCATCTGTAGGTCCTCAGACCCCCTCTACACCGCTGACCCCTAGCCATGAGAAGGATGGGTCCAAGTACAACTGGGACCCGTCTGTGTACGACAACGAGCTGCCCGTGCGCTGCAGGAACACCAGCGGCATCCTCTACAAGAGCAGACTGGGTTCAGGTGAGAGCGCCACCACCAGGGGGAGCCACAGCACAGAGATGGGGAGGGTTGGAGCGGAGGCAGGATAGGCGCAGCTCTGCAGCTTGGCCACCAGGGGGAGCCACAGCACAGAGATGGGGAGGGTTGGAGCGGAGGCAGGATAGGCGCAGCTTTACAGCTCAGCTAGTTACTGCCATGACTCTCCCACACTGGAGATTCATCTGGTTTGTGAAATGAAATGGTGTAGAAAGACATGGCACTGACTCATGACGGACGTCTGTGGACCTGAGTGACACAGACCTGTACCAGGCTGTCTGTGTGTGTGTGTGTGTGTGTGTGTGTGTGTATGTGCTCTGGTGATAATTTTGAATTAGTAGTCGCCCCTGTGCAGACAGAGTCGTCTCAGGTTAGGCTTCTGTGTGATCAGATCGTTACTGATTAGCTAAATAGAAACTCATGACCAAGCCTGTCCCCACAGGGATGGAGCCTCAGGATACACACTCACACACACCCTAGACTTCTTCCCCTACTTCCACAAGCTGTGTAATTTGGGAGGTAGTCAGGCTTGTGTCTGGATGGAATGTTCTGTTCTGTTCTGTTTTGTTTTGTGTTATGCTATCAGCAGACACTTTTATCCAAAGCGACTTACATTTTTGTCAACTATCAATTGTTCAGGACCAGTCTCCCCTAGAGCACTTTAGGGTTAAGATGGGTTAGTTAAGTCAAGGGTACAACGGTGGCAGCCGGAATTCAAACCTACAACATTCCAGGCTACTAGCACACTAGCCAGGGTCCTTAAAGCCTTCGATAGACCTTCCGTTGTTCGCGTTTCCTGCCCAATGGCTTTCAATGAGTGAACCCGAGGCAGACTCATTAAAAATGCCATTTTTAAAACACTTAGAAGTCTTGACATCGCATGACGCTCTGGGCACAGTATTACCAGGGTCTCTACACATGAACCTGAGCATAAAGAACATTGTTTGTGTGCACAGAGTTTAGCAAAATGTTTTTTTCTGAAAACGACATATTACCTATTCTGCAGCTTCACCGCCATCTTAAACAGCTAAGTAGGCTAGGCTAAACAGTAGGCTAATCGTGCATTACCCACGTTCATCCACTTTCTGAGATGGACTTTTATTCCTATCCTATAACATATACCAATGACAAAACTTTGCCAAAACTAGCCGGCAGACATCTTCCAATATTGGCTGACGTCAGGGCTGTGTGTTTGCTTAAGACTCAAATAGTCTCGGGAAGAAGTGTGACTTTATGTTGGTGTTCAATGGCTTGTCTGCTGCTGTGGTCTGTGTGTGATGACTCTGTATGTGTAATGGTGTGTGTGTGTGTGTGCTCTGTGTGTGTGTGTGTGTATAGGAGGGAAGGGTCGCTGCATCAAGCACAACTCAACCTGGTTCACACCCACTGAGTTTGAGGCCATGGCGGGCAGAGCCAGCAGCAAAGACTGGAAGAGGAGCATCCGCTACGCAGGACGACCCCTACAGTGTCTTATACAGGTGGACACACACACACACACACACACACACACACAGAGTACATCCGCTACGCAGGACGACCCTACAGTGTCTTATACAGGTGGACAACACACACACACACACACACACACACACACACACAGAGTACATCCGCTACGCAGGACGACCCCTACAGTGTCTTATACAGGTGGACACACACACACACACACACACACACACACACACACACACAGAGTACATCCGCTACGCAGGACGACCCCTACAGTGTCTTATACAGGTGGACACACACACACACACACACACACACACACACACACACAGAGTACATCCGCTACGCAGGACGACCCCTACAGTGTCTTATACAGGTGGACACACACACACACACACACACACACACACACACAGAGTACATCCGCTACGCAGGACGACCCCTACAGTGTCTTATACAGGTGGACACACACACACACACACACACACACAACACACAGAGTACATCCGCTACGCAGGACGACCCCTACAGTGTCTTATACAGGTGGACACACACACCACACACACAACACACACACACAGAGTACATCCGCTACGCAGGACGACCCCTACAGTGTCTTATACAGGTGGACACACACACACACACACACACACACACACACACACACACACACAGAGTACATCCGCTACGCAGGACGACCCCTACAGTGTCTTATACAGGTGGACACACACACACACACACACACACACACACAACACACACACACAGAGTACATCCGCTACGCAGGACGACCCCTACAGTGTCTTATACAGGTGGACACACACACACACACACACACACACACAGAGTACATCCGCTACGCAGGACGACCCCTACAGTGTCTTATACAGTGGACACACACACACACACACACACACACACAGAGTACATCCGCTACGCAGGACGACCCCTACAGTGTCTTATACAGGTGGACACACACACACACACACACACACACACACACACACACAGAGTACATCCGCTACGCAGGACGACCCCTACAGTGTCTTATACAGGTGGACACACACACACACACACACACACACACACACAGAGTACATCCGCTAGCAGGACAACCCTACAGTGTCTTATACAGGTGGACACACACACACACACACAGACACTCCCTACAGTGTCTTATACAGGTGGACACACACACACACACACACACACACACCACACACACACAGAGTACATCCGCTACGCAGGACGACCCCTACAGTGTCTTATACAGGTGGACACACACACACACACACACACACACACACACAGAGTACATCCGCTAGGCAGGACGACCCCTACAGTGTCTTATACAGGTGGACACACACACACACACACACACACACACACACACACACAGAGTACATCCGCTACGCAGGACGACCCCTACAGTGTCTTATACAGGTGGACACACACACACACACACACACACACACACACACAGAGTACATCCGTTACGCAGGACGACCCCTACAGTGTCTTATACAGGTGGACACACACACACACACACACACACACACACACAGAGTACATCCGTTACGCAGGACGACCCCTACAGTGTCTTATACAGGTGGACACACACACACACACACACACACACACACACACAGAGTACATCCGCTACGCAGGACGACCCCTACAGTGTC
>PYXC01002197.1:2500-5000 GCA_015244755.2 Tenualosa ilisha | reverse complement strand
ACGTTCCTTGGTGGAGTCCCATGTTGTCAGCATTCACATGCAGTACAGTACCATGTACACGAACTTCATTTGGACTTGAATGGTTGCACAGAAAGCCAGCAACAACTCCTCCAGGTATCCCGCTCTTGTTGTTTTGAAAACTGAACTACCTGTGTGACAGTTGTATGTGCACTTTGGAGCGACACACACACCGCGCACCTGTGTGCACACTGAACTCCATTGGCTACCCTTGGCTGCTCATATCAAATTCAAGGGACTGATAATGGCCTACAGGGTGATTGATGGCTCTGCTCCCATCTACCTGAATAAAGCCCTATGTCACCTGCCGACCGCTTCGCTCCTCTAAGGAACGTTATCTAGCACGGCCAACACCTTGTGCAGGTCAATCCAGACTCTTCTCATGTTTGGTTCCACGCTGGTGGAATGACCTTCCAAGTGCAATCAACTGATACCCTCTCCACCTTCAAGAAACTCTTGAAGACCCAGCTCCTCCAAGAATATCTCCTGGTGTAAATTTTGAGAATGCGCTTACCAACTTATACTTAATTTCTCTTTTATACTGCACTTTTTATTACACTATTGCACTTTCAACTTAAAATAGTGCAGTTCTATGTTAGCAATATGCACTCTTTGTTAGTTTCTTTATTGTGTTGTAGCTTGAATGTTATCCTCTTTTGTAAGTCGCTTTGGATAAAAGCGTCTGCTAAATGCTTAAATGTAATGTAATTGCGCTAATGCGTGCTACAAAATAGACCTGAATCGACGGTGGTGAAAGAATTTAAAACAATGCAGACAGAATGCATGGAGAAAGCTCTGCTGCACACATGATTGGAAGATGTTTGTTTCTCTGCTGCACACATGATTGGAAGATGTTTGTTTCTCTGCTGCACACATGATTGGAAGATGTTTGTTTCTCTGCTGCACACATGATTGGAAGTCTTGCAGTAGAAAGAAATGACAAGACTATAGCTTGAAAATAGAAATAGGCTACAGTCTGTTAAATGACAGGAAAGTCGCTGTGGCATAGCCTATATTTTGTGTGGCAGGTCACAGATATTTTTGTGAGATCAATCCAAAAGTCTGAATGGAGAGCCAACACATGTCAACGTTTCCAAATTCAAAGTGAAATTTACTCCGTTCCTCAAACTAAAATTCAGCAAAATAAATGCCATGCACCTCTGCTGTTCTGCAGTATATATGACTAATATGTATGCTTAAATTAAACTGAGCGCTACACAGCGTTAACTGAAATTGGATTGGAACATTAGACCACATTTTGGCCACATCAACCTCATTGGATGCAGTCTAGCGGACCCATGCCTGGGCTCCATTTGGGGTTTTTAAAGGGAGATCCAGTTTAAAAAACTGAGGTAGTAGAGGTCTATCGGTACGATGTCATGAAAAGTGTGTTGAGTGAATGGATTCTGTAATCCATGGTGCAGCCGACCAAGCACCTTACTGCTGCTGCATGTTTACGTTGCTCCGGAGTCACCATTAATGCATGTTTAAGTGATTAAGGACAGCAGTGAGTTTAAGTGATTAAGGACAGCAGTGAGTTTAAATGATTAAGGACAGCAGCGAGTTTAAATGATTAAGGACAGCAGCGAGTTTAAATGATTAAGGACAGCAGTGAGTTTAAGTGATTAAGGACAGCAGTGAGTTTAAGTGATTAAGGACAGCAGTGAGTTTAAGTGATTAAGGACAGCAGTGAGTTTAAATGATTAAGGACAGCAGTGAGTTTAAGTGATTAAGGACAGCAGCGAGTTTAAGTGATTAAGGACAGCAGTGAGTTTAAGTGATTAAATACACCAATCATTTTAAGTAATGAAGTGGAGCAATGATTGTAAAGTGCTCTGTATGAATACATGTTTTAGTTTAAGTAAAACAGGCTGCCATTTAGTGTGCTGCCGATATATCGGTCGACCTCTAGTGTGTGTGCATGTGAGCGTGTGTGTGTTTGTCCATGTGAAGGTGTGTGTGTGTGTATGTGTGTGACTTACCTTCCTTTCTGTTTGTTTGTTTACATCGCAGACAGGACCAGTCAGGCTGTTTGTTCCCTACAAGAGGCGCAAGAAGGAGCCTGAACCTCCGACCACTCCTGAGAAGAAGGACAGTCCACCAGCCAAGAACATCACACTCACTCCAGGGACTACCTGTGAGTCCTGGAACACACAAACACACACACACACACCACACACACACACACACACTCCAAGAACATCACATTCACTCCGGGGACTGTCTGTGAGTCCTGGACACACACACACACACACACACACACACACACACACACACTAAGAACATCACATTCTCTCCGGGGACTGTCTGTGAGTCCTGGACACACACACACACACACACACACACACACACACACCAAGAACATCACGCTCACTCAAGGGACTACATGTGACACACTTGAAAATGCTTGGGTTTTAACATTGCCTTTATAAGGTTTGAAAAGTACTTGGATTTTGGCTTGAAACTGTAAATGGGTAACCCT
>PYXC01002196.1:777500-934393 GCA_015244755.2 Tenualosa ilisha | reverse complement strand
TTCTCACCATCTCTCTCTCTCTCTCTCTCTCTCCATCTCTCTCTCTCCATCTCTCTCTCTCTCTCTCTCTCTCTCCATCTCTCTCTCTCAGTATGTTACCTGGGCTTCTCTCCATCTCTCTCTCTCTCTCTCTCTCTCTCTCTCTCCATCTCTCTCTGTCTCTCTCAG
Source organism: Tenualosa ilisha (assembly GCA_015244755.2). Lineage (NCBI taxonomy): Eukaryota > Metazoa > Chordata > Actinopteri > Clupeiformes > Clupeidae > Tenualosa > Tenualosa ilisha. The sequence goes on along the minus strand of PYXC01002196.1, from coordinate 934,225 downwards.
TATGTCTACCTGGGCTTCTCTCTCTCTCTCTTTCCTCTCTCTCTCTCCATCTCTTTCTCTCTCAGTATGTCTACCTGGGCTTCTCTCTCTCTCACCATCTCTCTCTCTCTCATCTCTCTCTCTCTCTCTCTCTCCATCTCTCTCTCTCAGTATGTCTACCTGGGCTTCTCTCCCGTGCCAATCTGGCAGATGATGCTGTCCATCCACAGGAGCTGGTCGCGCACCATACTGAAGAAGCGCAGCTTGTCTGTCGCCGTGGTGATCTGCACCCGACACTCCTCGCATGACACGAGCAGCTCCTTCCAGGCGTGCATGACCTCATGCTCCCGACGCGCGATGGCCTCCGCCTTCTCGCCCGCGTACACCGTCCGCAGCTGCGCTGAGCTCTCCTGCAGCTGCCTTACCTAGGGAAGGAGGAGGAAACCCAAAGAGATGGGAGAGCAGAGAGGCACAAAAGGAGAGAAAGAAAGAAAGAAAGATAGACAGACAGAAATAAAAAAGAAAGGGGGACAAAGTGAGAAAGAAGAAAGGAGAGGGAGAGTGACAAGCGAGAAGGAGAGAGAGAGAGAAAGAGAGCAGAGAGTGAGAGATAATAAAATAGACTGAGAGAAAAGAGAAAAGAGAGAGGGAGAGGAGCAATAAAGAGAGAGAGAGACAGAGAGAGCGTGTGGCAAGTGCCTGCTGTGCGAGAGAGCTGAGTGAGAGTGGCTGTTGCTGGTGAAAAAAGCACAGCACAGAGCTTTTGGAGAGCAGCATGAAGTCATGAAAAATAAATGAGCTTTCTGTGGACTTTTCTTTGGCTAACTCACTCTTCCCTGAAAACCCCATCCGTGGGGAAATTCTGCAACAAAAAGTGTTCCACACTAATCCCCTATTCTCACATCAAGACAAACAACAATCTCCAGTCAGTCTGCGCTCATGAAAGACCCAGCCAGCCAAATGCACGAGGAGCTGTGAGTGCACTTGTCAAGATCTAACCAAAACCTGCTCATTATAACAACAGCAGCTGATATTGGAACAGACTGGGAAAAAGTACTGGCTGGGTTGGGACATCAGCAAAAGGGGCCATTTTGGTTACATTCATACCTGACCAATAATGTGTCAGTGAGTGGGCTGTCAGAAGCTAATGATAACATTAATAATAACAAAGGATCATCAAACATGTTTAAACATGAGTAGCCACTGGTCAGTATAAGTGAGTGGGACGCTAGTGCTGTAATCATGTGTAAGTGGGTTTTGGTTGTCTAATGATGGCACCAGCGGGCTTCTGTATGCTGCTGTATGTGTAAGTGGACAGGCAGGCAGACAGGCAGGTCTGTATGGGCCAACAGGGGGCTGTTACTGCCTCATACACGGAAACAAGAGTGGATTTGCTACTGGCTAACACAGAAGTTGCTATAATGTGCTGCTATTAGCTTTGAGGTCCAGAGGTCGGTGGTGGAGTAGCAGTTAAGGAACCTGGCTAGCATGCTAGTAGCCTGGAAAACTGTGGGTTTGAATCCGACTACCACCGTTGTACCCTTGAGCAAGGCATTTAACCCTAACTTGCTCTAGGGGAGACAAGAAATTGAAATTGATAGTTGACAAAAATGTAAGTCGCTTTGAAAATGAATAAATGTTGCTGTGTGTCACAAAAGGCTTCTATTGGCTGACAGGCAGGTCTACAAACTGGTTGCTACTGGCTAGTGTTTCTAACAGTTCCTTGTGCTACTAGGCCTATGGATGTGTAGTAACCCTGCTAAATGTCACGCTGAAATGACTGTTGCTTTTTAAAATCTGAGACGGGTCCTCAGTCCTGTCACTCGTTACAGGATGGATGACTCCAGCGTAGGGCAGCGCTTCAGAATGACATGACCCAAAAACAGCTCAATCTTGCGCATCTGTGGTGGTGCTGTGGTGGTATTGGTAAATCAGTGGGTGAACTTGTACAGGTTGGTATTTACAAATCACATACTTGCTGGCTGTCTCATCTCAATTCAGTCAGAGTTAAGAGGTAATCCCCATGATAGGAGGGCCTTAAGGAGTTGTTTAGGAAGCTACTCGTCCCTTATATTAGAAGCTTTACCACTTATTTTCAGTTGTTTTCCGTTTATTACAACTTCTCTAGTCTTCGTTGTACCAATGTCTTCTAATGTACTTATATCTTTCTAAGTAAGGAGGTTATCTATCCATCTATCAATCTATCTATCTATCCATATATTCATCTACCTATCTATCTATCTATCTATCTATCTATCTATCTATCTATCTGTCTATCTAAAATAATTATTGTTTAACATTTACATGACCGATAAGCTACTATTGGTCCGCTTGCCCCTCTGTGCTGCTGCTATAGGCTGGTTATCTGTTTTGGGCGGGGTTACCTGGTTGACGAGCAGCTGAATGTCGTGCTCAAACGTGTGCATGAGCCTCTGCAGTGTGCTGGTGTTTGCCGTGTCTCCCTGCTGCGTGCGCACTTCCGGCAACCGCCACTTCTTATCATCGATCTGAGCCAAGACCTGCAAACGCACCACGCCGTGACAAGATGTAATGAGAGGCTAAGCATACGAACGGGAGCCAGACAAAAGAACACAAGCTACAGCTTCAGTTAGGTGGAGGGCAGGCAAGCAGGAGGACTAGCTGCAGAAGGGATGCAAGCCAAGCAAGCCAAGCAAATCACACAAGTACTCTTAGGCTTAATCCCAATGCCATTCTGCCTCTGTCCTGCACCCTGAACCCTCTAAAAACCCTCTAAGACTTAAAGGAGAAATCCGGTGTGAATCAATCCCTAGCCCTGTTGTTTGAGATCACAGAGTGCTGTTAGCAGGAAAAAGAGTGGGAGTTGATCCAACATACACTAAATAAAATCAACAGCTAACATTAACTGAAACTCGCCTTCAGTTTCATTTCGCTATGCCCCATTCAGTTCATGTTGGTTATTGGTTCGCTATTAGGTCTATGTTGTATCACATTTTCTGGTTCTTTTTCCTACAGACAGCACTTGGTGACCTTGAACAACAGGACTACTGATTGATTCACACCAGATTTCCCCTTTAACTTAAAACTTCATTGTGCTTGCATGATTCATACCAGTCATGTCTTTGAGGATGCAGGGTGGACATAGGGATTAAGCCATATTAACATCCAAGCACGACCTTACAAGGAGAGGGGAATGGATGAGGAGGATGAAAAGCGAGATGCTGTTGCAGGCAAAGAATATACTGTATAGAGCCTCAGCCAAAGCTATGCTTGCAGTGTCAGTGGTGGGAACACCTTCAGTAGTAGTAGTAGTAGTAATAATAGTAGTAGTAGTAGTAACTATGTTGTAATGTGTACAACTGTATAAGCGAAGTCATAGCCTCTCTGATGAAGCTAATATGTAGCTGTAGGCCTAGAGGCTGTAGCTTTAGCTGTTGTGAAGCTAATGCAGTCCCAAAGGCTGTTTTGGATGGTTTAGTTTCATGATCAGGCCCTAGCCTAATCCAAGGCAGCTAGAGCTAATGCTAAATCGCTAATGCCATTTTCAGACAGCCTGTGATTTTTCATTGCTAATCACATGATGCTTGAGAATTCGAGATTCATTTAACTCTGTCATGCATCAGTGACAGTTAATTTGTTTGAGGTAATTTCCGTGGTCACTTTTTGCAGTTCAGAGGAAAAAAATACTTCTTACAACAATCTTGTCTTTCTCACAGGCATACTGTACATAAGATTTTACTGGATTCTGATCCGTTTCTCTTAATACTAATCAAATCCAACTGAAGTTCAACTTCTTACATCTTACAAAAATACTTCTTTGCCAGTCTAAGGGGGCTTAGGTGAAAAAGACTAGCAGAGAAGGGTGTAATTTAGAAAGTACTATATGAGAGAATAATGTGATTTGCTTCAGAAAGACAAGGATGAGATTGCTGTAAGAAGCATTTTTTTACTCTGGAGTCACTTCCTGTCTGAATGCAAATGTAGAGGCCATAGATCCTCTCCGCCAGCGCCCTCTTCAGAGGGTTAGCCTGTTAGCGGTTTGTGACGGCGCAGGCGTACCTCACGGCAGTCGGCAAAGAACTTGTGCAGCTGGTGGGAAGCGGCGAGAAGCTGCCCCCGTGTCTCCATCAGCTCCAGCAGGTCGGCCCAGGCCTCGTTTACGCCGTCCTTCCACTCGGCGATGGTGGCCGCGTCAGCGTGGCCGTAGTCGATCAGCTCGTCCACCATCTGGTTGATGGCGGTCACACGCTCCTGGCCTACGCTGCCCGTCTCTGAGGCGAACTCCGTGAACTTCTCCTGGAGGATCTGGAGAGCAGGAGACACCGCAGGACATGAGAATATTCTTTAAGCTGGATGTGGTATACAAGGCATATTTTAGATTTAGATATGTTTGACCTTGGCTTTGTCTTCAAGAAGTCCCAAGAGCAGATAAATCTATCGTCGTAAGACAAATCACAAACAACAGTTCTAATCTTAATGTCCTTCACATCATCAGATCGCTTAAACACTACACTACAAACTATACTGTATAAACTCTATACTACAGTAACAATATATAGGCTGAGTGACCAAAGTACTGGTCTTCACTTAGAATCAGCATCCTTTTGATGTGTACTTAAAGTGATTTATACTTACAAGTAAATATTACAACATAATTCCCAAGTCCGTACATATGACAACATAAAGCCAAATCCATCTTGGTTTAGGAATTAGGCCAAGGTCAATAGAACCTGCTCTATTAACAGTGAAGTCAAACTACATAAAAACTGGCTGCACAAATTTCTCTATTCTCTTTTGCCCAAAATGGGACCCCCTGGTGGTTGCTGTTGTTGTGCGTGTGCCCTGCTGACACTGAGGAGCATGTGGGACTGACCGTGACGTGCTCGTAGTCCTGGCCCAGTTCTGGCGAGCTGGCCACCACCTCCCTCTCGGCGATCCACTGTTCCAGTTCCTCCACCTCGCGGCTCAGCTGGTAGAGCCAATACTGCTGCTCCAGACGAGACTTGCGTTCCTCCACCAGATCCTTCAGCGACACGTACAGACGGTCGATCTGGGACTGACGCTTGCTGATCTGCTCACTGTCAGGGGGGAGAGACAGAGAGAGGGAGAGAGAGAGCAAATGTTTAGAAAGAGACACACACAGATAAAGAGAGTTTGTGCATGTGGAAGAGCAATAAAATGGGATGAGGGGAGGTGTGTGTGTGTGTGTGTGTGTGATAGAGAGACAAAGTGGCAATAGAAAGAGATGAGAAGACAGAAAGCAGAGTGCAAGGGAGGAAACAAATCTGAGAAAGAAGAGACATAAAGAACGAGAGTGAGCGAGAGAAAGAGAGCAGAGGAGAAAAAAAGAGCAGTGGAAGTAAGTGAAAGCTCAGGGGGGCCAAATGGCACTTAGTGCGTCCAGTGTGAGAGAGAGGCCCCTTTCAAATGGCACTTAGCGCGCCCAGTGTGAGAGAGAGGCCCCTTTGGCAGAGGGCCCCACAGTCATTAGGGTGTGGGGCTCACAGGTTTAGTGAAATAGATAGCCAAAACACACATGCCATGTGCAGAGTGCAGTCCAGAGGGATCTGGCACAGGACACTAGAAATGGACACTTCAACACTGCCAGCAAGAAACGCATATCCCAGTCTATTCCTCTACATTTACTGAAGCACAAGAAGAAGTCTTACTCTCCTTTAGTAATAACTGATAATCATTAACTAACTAGAAACTGATGAATCATTGAGTCTGCTGCCTATTATGAAATATTTCATTGCTGTTCATGTCACCCACATCGCTACTGTTTGGTCGTGACGTATGTTACGCGCTGGAACACATCGTTTGAATTCAACGTTAGCGCTTTCAGCCCTCCCTCAGCCTGCTGACTGGCCCGTCCCAGCTCAGAGACGATGCCAATCGAAGCTTACGCAGGGCTCCCTGACTGCAGAGGTGGAGCAATGACAAATTGAGTGGAGGCACAAGGTGGCGCTAGCCTGGCTAACTCTTTTATTTAACTGTGTGCAGAGTATGTAATACAAACTCTTCCCAACGGATGTGTGACCTTGGGTCTCTTGAGCTTCTTGGTGCATCTGTGGACATGTGACATTGGGGTCTCTCGATCTTCTTGGTGTACCTGTGGACGTTGCAGGTCTCACCTGTCGGGGTGTCCGAGTTCAAGCAGCTGCCGGCACTGCTGTGAGAGCAGGCCTATGGTCTCGGCGTAGTCCTCGATGCTCTGCTCCAACACCAGGTGCTTCTTCAGCAGCTGCAGTGTGCTCGGCTCGTCCTGGGGAACAGAGAGCAGAGAGAGAGGACATCGACACACACACACACACACACACACACACACACAAGGTTTGAAAGTTAAAGCCAATAAATATTAAACTGAATAATGATGTTATCATTTACTTTTGAAGATGTCTGAACTGAAGTGTTTTGTGTAGTAATATTGAATTCTGTGGACTGTGACACATATATATGTGTATTGTGAGATAGCAAGCAATAACCAGCCTCCACCCCACACCCAACCTCCCCCACAACCCCTCACCCCAAACACTCACACCCCCTCACCTTGCCCCTCTCCTCGTTCATCATGTGGAGCTCCTGTTCACTGAGCCAGGCCTCCACCTCGGCCACATCGAAGTAGTACTGCTGGGCCTGGTACATGGCATCCAGAGCCAGCTGCCTCTGCTCCGTCTCCAGCCACAGTGCCTCCCACAGGCCAGCCAGCTGCTCCAGGCCCGCGCGCACACAGTCCGCCTCCGGGCTACGGATGGAGGCGATGAGAGATGCTCGCTCCAGCACGTCCTCCATGCGGGCACGATGGCCCTGCAGCTCACGCTGGAGAGTCTGCGGAGGGCAGGGGGTGGGGTGGGTGGTTGAGAGACAGATTGGGAAAACAAATTAGAAGTAGTTACAACATATTTATAGACACACTTTGCATGAGGGTGTTGACATAAGGGTGACATGACATGAGTCATGAAGATAACACTTTTCATTAACATTAATGTTTATGACTGTTGTTATTAAGTGTCATTCATTTTTGTGAAGGTGTTAGGCCAAGGCCAACAGAAGCTGCTCTACTAAAAGTGAAAAACTGTCAACTGTACATTACAAAAACAGAACGACACTGAATGTCAGTCAGGAAGATGACAAAAGTGTCACTAATGTTCATGGTACGCGTGATGTCATGTCACTCTTGTGTCGATACCCTCAAGTAAAGTGCTACCATATTTCCTGTGCTTCTCAATAGGAATCCATCGATTGGTCCGTTTATGTATGTTGTGTATGTAGTGCAAAACCTGAGCTCATTCATCATAACCCATCACATCATCTAACTGCTTTGTAACACACTGCATGTCACTGAGTTAGTCAAGTTTACAAGTTATTCGACAAATGAAATGAAAGCAGACGCCACATGCTAACATAACTGAAAGGGGAATGAAGCAAACTGAAATTGCTGCAGTGCCCGGGAGAAGTGAGGGTTAGGTGCCTTGTCCAAGGGTACCTCAGCCATATTTTTCCTCCTGGTGGGGATTCACTAGCCCAGAACCCTGACTAGGAGGCCATGGCTGCCCCAAACTCCAAACATGCATTCGGTCTAAACAACTAGGTGAGTTGACTAGGCTGTACTGAGAGAGGCAGTGTTTTACTGTTTATGTGAAAGACAGGCCAGGGGAGTGCAAGACACCAAGAAAGCATTCATAAAGAGCCTAATGGCTATTATGTATTCTAGAGCCCAAATTAAGCCATTAGAAAGTTCTGGAGTGTGTGACCTCACTCACCTGGTTCTTCTTCATTAGCTGCTGCACCTCCTGGAGGCTGGAGCCGTGCTCCTGCGATGTGGCCAGTGGGAGGCGCTCTTGGACCCACAGCTGCCAAATACAAGACATGTCAAGACACAATGTAGTGTATTCCATTCAGGGTAGACTTAAGAGCTTACAGAGGCCAGACAGGTCATGAGTTGTACAGCCAGAAATAAATTAGAAATAAATTCAATCCTTCACAGTACTCATTTATAATCTGGTCCTCTATTTTAGGAAATGTATATCAATCTGCCTCATATCAATATGAGCGTGATTCAATATTAATTGATTTTTACAATTTATGATTCAGTACATGGGGCTAGATTTTCTTTTTAAGTGAACTAATTTATCATAATTCTTGATTTCCATGGTAAAAACAAGAAAATAATAAAACATAAGATAACCCCAGTAGCCATGACTATGACTGGTACTGTCCTGAGAGGCAATGTGCAGATACAGACTGAGAACACAGAGACAGCAAGACTAATGGCTGACCACATCAACATACACATCAATCTGTTCAGCATTTAAATAGATTACACCGTCACTGCTCCAGGCTGATCTACACCCTGCCCAATGGCCAAGGGTTCAAAGGTCATCCCCTGAGGTCAGCGGTCACACTCACAATCTCATCCTCCAGGTCGCGTCCCACTTGGTGCACCTCCTTGGTGGCGAGCAGGATCCGCCGGCGCTCCTTGAGGGGTTCGATGAGGCGCACGATGCGGGACTCCACGGCGGCCTGCCGCTCACCCACACCCTCCATCATCTGGCCCTGCGGGGGGAGGGAGGCCGCCTCCTGCTGCAGCTCGCCCACCTCCTGGTACCACTCCTCCATCTGCGTCTCCATCGTCTGACACACACACACGCACATGCACACACACACATACACATATGGACAAGACACATACACACACACACACAATAACAAGACGAAACAGAGACAAACAAACACGCATAGACCAGACACACACACACACACACACACACACACAAAGACCAGCAAATGCAGGTGATGGAGAGATGGAGAGAGAGAGAGAGAAAGAAATAGGGAAATAGAACATGTAGAGGTGGAGGGATAAATGGAGCAGGGATTAGAGAAAGGGAGGAAGAGAGAAAGATGGATGGAAAGAGGGAGAGAGGGATGGAGAGATAAAGAGAGAGAAGCAATGAGACCAGGGAAGAATGCAGACATTGAGGTACAAAAATATGTTTAAAAGGAAGGAAGAATATGGAGTGACACAGAAATGGCAATGAAAGTGTAGAGACACAGACAGTTAGAGGTGGAGAAAAGGCTTAATTAGATTTCAGAACACATAGAACATCTGTGAGTAAGAGACACATTCAGTAGAACCATAGCCGGTTCCAAAAGAATGAACAGAACAAGAGATAAAGGGATTCTGGGAGAGAGAGAGAGAAAGAGGTTAGAACTCTGGACAAAGGGATTCAGTTGATAGATGCCGCAGATCACTAAAGCTGCTTCATATCAGCTGAATGCCAGACAAAACTAACAGGTTATACAAACACACTTGAGTTTGATCAGCAAGGTCGAGTTGATCATCACCCTTTCTGCAGCATTAGAGAGGCACTCACATACAGCGGGTGATCTGACAGGAGAGTGCATCTAGGGAGGGGGGAGAGGGCTGGGAAGAGGATCCAAGAGAGCACAGACCTGTGTACAATAACTGAGTGACCCAGATGTCAAATCAATAAATCAGCTTTTAGGAGTCCAGTCTTCAAACTTAGATCAACTGGAGCAAAACGAATGGACAAACAGAGTGTGTCACATCTGGCAGTAACTCAGCACGTGTCGTGCCCTGGACTTGTTGGGCCCGTCAGACGCATGAGTGAGTGTGACAGGCCCAACATCAACATTATTGGGTCATCACACACTGCACAACACGGCAGGGGAGGAGGCCAACTCACTCTCTACATACCTATTACTCATACGCATATATGTCTGGATGTCTGGATGTCTGCATGTCTGGATAGCGTATATAGCATTAGCATATGCAGGACTAGACAGTGTACACAGCATATGCAGATCTGGGTAACGTATATAGCATTAGAAAATGCATGTCTGGATAGCTTATACAGCATTAGCATATACATGTCTGGATAGCGTCAATAGCATATGCATGTCTGGATAGCGGATATAGAGTTAGCATATGCAGGTCTGGATAGCATCTACACATACACAGTCATAGAAGTGGACAGAGGGATTACATTGTTTTCAGTGGGAGGCGTTTGAGGTTGAATTTTCAGTTTTCAGTTAGGTTCAGTGTCTACTGCGCATACTCCTAGCCGGCATGGTCACGCAGATCTGATGAACCTCAACAAGGTAACTTGACTAGTAGATGAAGCAACAGAAATTCTGACAGATTTGACACAAAAATCTTCAACTGTCTGTGAAATTTGAACGCCCTTGATCCTTGCTCCGAAGAATTGGGTTTAAATGACTTTAAATGTTAGTGTCATATAAACACAATGCAATAACTCACATATCTGGACTTCCAATGTCTGACGGAACATTAGCATGTATGTCTGGATAGCATATATAGCATTAACATATGCAGGTCTAAATAGTGTATGTATCATTAGCATATGCAGGTCTGGATAGGATCTATAGCAGGGGCGGCCAACCTTTTCTGCTTACAGGCCACATCCAAAAAAATCTAACCTGTCAAGGGCCAATGCAAATTTAAGAGCACTATTCTTTGACCTGTAAGTAAAAAGGCGACTGTGTTTTAGATCAGAAAACCTAACTGTCTCATGCCAGACTGTTTAATGATACTATTGACAAACATGTTACACTGGTAGTGAAACTATCATGTGTGATGGACATACACTACAGTATAATATCAGATGAATGTAACGGACCACATGCAATTACATCTTTTGACTTCATGGTGTGCTGCATGAAAGAGAGCAGAGTGCCCCAATTGGCCCCTGGGCCGTAGTTTGGCCACCACTGTTCTATGGCATATGCAGGTCTGGGTAGCGTCTATATCATATGCAGGTCTGGGTAGCGTCTATAGCATATGCTTGTCTAAATAAGGCATCCAGCCATTTGACAAACTGCCTGCCAAACGACACCATGTGAGCACAGACAACTGTATGAGTAATTCTCCAATGAGGTTAAAATGGCCCAGATCAAAAGGTGCAGATTCAGCCAGCATGACTGCACAATGACTGTGTCATGGAAAGCAGTGTGTTGCAGACTGACTGCAGTCAGAGGGCTGAGTGTGAGCGAGGTGTTATGACACAGCCTCTCAAGGGATTTGGCTGAGGAGGAGCGTCTGGGCAAATGTCACAGGGTTGCTGTGTCTGATGGCACCATGGGATCCTCCTAATGCCAGCACCATCCACAGCAATGACAGTGATAGTGGCAGGATCCTCAGCGAGATTATTATGGATTATAATCCAGCATACACAAACACACACATACACACACGTGTGCCACTGACTGTCTGACTGACAGACACAGCACTAGTGTGAAACACAGGACACGTGCAGTCACTTTACATTCACAGTGTGGCTGCCGTGCCTTGGCAGAGCAGGGCTTATGATCTGGATAAAGAAGAGGGTGACGACAAACACAAAGTGACAAATGGGAGACAGGCATGGCAAAGGCAAGGCACTCGCAAACCTGCAGAGAGCAAGAGAGCAGATGACAGAGAGACTGACAGCACCTCTGCCCCACACACACACACACACACACACGGACAGTACAGAGGCCACAAGGTGACATATGAAGGGGGGATCAGCAGTACGGAAGGCAAAAGGAAAGGGAACAGCAAACTACCCAAATAAAACTCAAGGGCTACAAATCAATGCAAAGAAAAATAAAATAATATCTATTGAGAGATATGACATTAAAGAAAGAAGAATATTTAGAAAGCATGTCAGTGTCAGAAAGTATCGAAGAGAGAAGGAAAGAAAGAAAAAACATGTAAGAGTATGAAAGAGTAGAATAAAGAGAGAAGAAAAAGAGGAAAGAAAGGAAAAACAAGCGCAAGTAGCAGGAGAAGCAGAACTTAAACCAAACTGAAATGCTACTGTACCCCTGGTGGTGGTGGATGGTGGAGGAGGTGGTGGTGGTGATGGTGTAGTGGCACAGGCACAGAGCACAAAGCCTGCCACTAAAGCAAGCACCTCAATACACATCAGTGCAGCTCAATGCTCAGCGCCAGCAGGCTGTCGAAGAGGAGAGTTATAAAGGTCGGAGGTCAATCTGCTTGTTAAGGTTAAAGCTACATTCAACCTCTCAGCTGACCTTACTGTAGAACACACCTCAGACATATACCTACAGTATATGAAATAAATAACAGCCTACACAAGAGAAATATGATATATTACCTTTATCACTATTTATATTGTTATAATATGCTAATGTGTATATTCAAATATATATTTATATATTTCAAAAGTTTTAATCAAAATATACTGTAAATATCTAAGCTGAAATGCTGACCAACAGTATTTATTAAACTGCTGGATGAACCTTCCGTGCTTGTTGCAGGAGGTCTGGTGGGTTTGTTGCCTTCTTCTGAGCAGTACGCTTAAAATGACCATAAAAGCCATTGGTCTGCCTTGACATGAAACAGTCCTGGTCATATTCAAAGAACACTAAATGAGAGATACATACTACTCAACGTCAACATTTGTACTACATACCCAACAGCCCTAACTTTGACTTGTTTTGTTTCAAGCCTACCGGTATGCTTCTTACCAAGTAACCTTACGCTGCTATGCTTTAAAGGCACAGTAGTGTTGGGAGCAGAAGGTGGTTAGCAATGTCCATTGGCCACAACATGGAAACAGACAAGACAGATAAAAATGGCTGCTTACGTATGAGAGTCATGGTGTGCTCTAGAGAACACGCTAACAAAAACAAAGATGAATGGAGCCGTTTGATCTTATCTGACACTCATTGAAAGCCTGAAAGCACAACCCCAGCCAAGCACAATGTACGCATCAATAAGTTGAGTTACTGAGGGCTTTCAAACCACACACATTACTGATGCTAACCCTGTGCCTAATCTTACCACAGCCACATGTACATCCTGTAGTGCACTGGACTATTGCTGTTCTGAATAATTTATAATTACCTATTTAAGTACACAGTTCTGAGTCATTTATAATGTATTAAATACATAGATTCACATACAGCTGAAACAGAGAGCATAATTTAAACATGCATGTCTCAACATTCATGTCTCATTTAAAACTGTATATTACTCCAGGACAAAAACATCACTCATAGATATGCCTTAACTCATAGACGTGTTAAAGGAAAGGTCTGGAGTCAATCAACCCATATTCCTATTGTTTGAGGTTGCCTAGTACTGTCAGTAGATACAAGAACTAAAAAATTGGTACATCACAGACCGAATACGCTAACTACCAGCAAACGCTAACTGAACGAGACACAGGAAACTGAAACTCCCTCATCAGTCAGCATTAGCTGCCGTTTTGCTAGTCTCTATATTTGACCAAAAATTATCGTACTGGTATTACTTCCAACAGCACTCAGCAACCGTGTACAATACTATGGGTTGCGCTACGGGTTGTGCTATAGGTTGCGCTACGGGTTGTGCTATAGGTTGCGCTACGGGTTGTGCTATAGGTTGTGCTACGGGTTGTGCTATGGGTTAGGCTAAGGGCTGTGCTATAGATTGTGCTATAGGTTGTGCTATGGGTTGACTGACTCTGGACTATTGCTTTAAGGTAACCATGTTAATGTGACCTAGAGAAGGCCTCTATAGCATATCTATGGTTTTATTGGTTACTATGGCTGAACAGCAATGCTTAAGCTTTAACTTCATGGATGCATTAAGCGTCATTGACAAATATGGCAACAAGAGAGAGACACACCCTCATTGGGGCATGACACCTGAGAGACACGCCCTCATTGGGGCATGACACCTGAGAGACACGCCCTCATTAGGGCATGACACATGAGAGACACGCCCTCATTGGGGCATGACACCTGAGAGACACGCCCTCATTAGGACATGACACATGAACATTTACAATTACAACTAAAACATATCGTTCTAATAGTCATACTGCACGCTGGTATGGGCCTTAGTCAGATTAGAGATTAACTACTTGGACGGAATACAAAACCTCGACTCTAATCTGTAAATCTGTGAAGTTAGCTTTAACACCAAGCCAGCTATGTTGGAACTGGGTTCATTTTAATTTGGGTACACGCTGTTTTGACCAAAATGCTTGAACTGAGCGGGGTGACCCTGACTAGGCCTTTCTAGGCTTTAAAGTAAGTGCATTTGAGCAGGTCAGCTGTGGATTACCTGGAGCTTCTTGAGGTGCTTGTTGACGGTGGTGAGGTCCTGGCCGTAGTCCTCGCTGGCCAGCTGGTTCTCGAGCTGGCCCAGGCGCTGGTCCAGGCTGGAGTAACTCTGAACCAGCAGGTCGGCCCTGTTGGCCTCGAAGAGCTGCCGCGCTTTGGCCTGCGTGGTGCTCTCCAGGTCCTGCCAGCACTCACGGATCTCACCCAGCTTCTGGGCCACCGCCTCCCGCAGCTCCGGCTTCTCCTCGATCAGCTGCTGACCCTCCTACACCATGGGGGGCACAGAGGGATGGAGAGAGAGAGAGAGATGGAAAGATTTTGTTAAAATGGTGAAAAAGAAAGAAGACTTAGAGGTGTGGAGTGAGGTGAGAGAAGAGAGGTATCTTACCCAAAGTGATATAAAGGGTGTCTCAATATCTCTCCAGATCAGAGAGACAGAGGAAAGGCAAGGATTCAGTCATTTAGGGTCTGTAATGTGATGTTCTGCCTGTGAGCACATATGTACTGTATGCATTATGAGTGGGTGTGTGTTTGCATTTTGCAGGTATATTAGTCTGAGCTCTACACAGCCATCAGCTGATGCCCTCTATCTGATGGAGGTCAATCAGGGGGAGCTTTGGAGGAGATAGGAGGGGCTGGGGGGCGGGCTGCTATAAAAAGACCTGCTCTGCAATCGCTGCTCCTCATCTAGAGGCCCATCTGGTCCTGATTAGCTAAGACTGCACTAATAGATACTACAGCACAGAGCATCTGATCAGCTCAGACACACAGATACTACAGCACAGATCCCAGATCAGCTCAGACTCACAGATACTACAGCACAGATCCCAGATCAGCTCAGACTCACAGATACTATAGTACAGAGCCCAGATCAACTAAGACTCAAAGATACTACAGCACAGAGCCCAGATCAGCTAAGACTCACAGATACTACAGCACAGAGCCCAGACCAGCTAAGACTCACAGATACTACAGCACAGAGCCCAGACCAGCTAAGACTCACAGATACTACAGCACAGACTGCAGGTCTGTCCCCCCCATCCCTCTCTCTAGGAGGTGACTGCAGGTCTGTCCCCCCCATCCCTCTCTCTAGGAGGTGACTGTAGGTCTGTCCCCCCATCCCTCTCTCTAGGAGGTGACTGTAGGTCTGCCCCCCCCATCCCTCTCTCTAGGAGGTGACTGTAGGTCTGTCCCCCCCATCCCTCTCTCTAGGAGGTGACTGCAGGTCTGCCCCCCCCATCCCTCTCTCTAGGAGGTGACTGTAGGTCTGTCCCCCCATCCCTCTCTCTAGGAGGTGACTGTAGGTCTGCCCCCCCCCATCCCTCTCTCTAGGAGGTGACTGTAGGTCTGCCCCCCCCATCCCTCTCTCTAGGAGGTGACTGCAGGTCTGCCCCCCCATCCCTCTCTCTAGGAGGTGACTGCAGGTCTGATCCCCCCAATGCGCAGGTCTGCCCCCCCCATCCCTCTCTCTAGGAGGTGACTGCAGGTCTGTCCCCCCCATCCCTCTCTCTAGGAGGTGACTGTAGGTCTGCCCCCCCCATCCCTCTCTCTAGGAGGTGACTGTAGGTCTGCCCCCCCCCATCCCTCTCTCTAGGAGGTGACTGTAGGTCTGCCCCCCCCCATCCCTCTCTCTAGGAGGTGACTGCAGGTCTGCCCCCAGCAGCTGAGGTCATCAAACACATTATCAGCTCATCTCATATTCATGACCACACAACCACAGGACAGCTAGAGTACAGCTCAGCAGGACAGGAACCCCAGTGTACACTCCCCTCTCTCTCACTCTCACTCCCCTCTCTCTCACTCCCCTCTCTCTCACTCCCACTCCCACTCCCCTCTCACTCCCACTCCCCTCTCTCTCACTCCCACTCCTCTCTCTCTCACTCCCCTCTCTCTCACTCCCACTCCCCTCTCTCTCACTCTCACTCCCCTCTCTCTCACTCTCACTCCCAATCCCCTCTCTCCCACTCCCCTCTCTCTCACTCTCACTCCCACTCCCCCCTCTCTCACTCCCACTCCCACTCCCCTCTCTCTCTCTCTCACTCCCACTCCCCCTCTCTCACTCCCACTCCCACTCCCCTCTCTCTCTCTCTCACTCCCACTCCCCTCTCTCTCACTCCCACTCCAACTTTCCTCTCTCTCACTCCCACTCCCCTCTCTCTCTCACTCCCACTCCCCTCTCTCTCACTCCCACTCCCCTCTCTCTCACTCCCACTCCTCCCTTCTCTCCTCCTCTCCTCTCATCCTCTGTCCCTCTTCACCTGCTCCTCCCTCTCCTCTCCTCCCCCTCTTCTCTCCCCCCGCTCTCCTCTCGTCTCCAATGCCTCCTCTCATCCCCTCTCATCTTGACGTCACGCACCACACCTCCCTTTTGACTCAACCACGTTAAAGACCATGGAGGCTGCACCCCCGCGACACACACACACACACACACACACACACACACACACACACACATTATACACTCATGCCCCCTCTCATCGTCACACACCATTGCACACACAGCCACCCGTCCTGACACACACGCACACACACACACACACACACGCATACCCCCGCACACACACACACACACGCATACACACACTCCCCAGCCCATTGTAATTCTGGTTCCCTCGGCAGGCTGCTGAGGGGGGTTGGATTTAGGGTCTGGCTGAGTGTGTGGGGAGGCTCTACACTCCAAAGCTATGGATCGTGTGTTACCCAAGGACAAGAGACAAACACCTACACCTCTCTCTCTCTCTCTCTCTCTCTCTCTTTCAATCAATTGAGACATGCTTTACTAGTATGACAATGTTGCATTGTCAAAGCATTTACTATTAGGAAATATTAGGAAAATCTAACAAATGTCTCTGTCTCTCTGAGGGGTATAGATGGTCTCATGCAAAAGCTCCTCCCTGTTTATCTGCTAATTAAGACATTTACCAAATGAGCCACACTGGATCTCTCTTCTCTTCTGCTTTCTCTCTCTCCAAAGAGGAGTCTTTTGAAGGATGCCTTCCGGCAGAGAGGAAAGTCACTCCGTGGCCCAGGCCCCCTCATCGCCTCCCACCAATAGTATCTGTCAGTCTCTGCTCTAAAGCTCTCTGGGTTTGCTTCATACCAGATGGGGTTCACTTCCAGATGAAGCATATAGCTGCATAGCTAACACTAACGTTAATACAAACAGCAATCCTTTGATGTACGCTGAATAAGTGCCATAACCAGCGGGAAATCAGCGGAGAGTGTACCTACACAGAGATGGAACACACGTACACTATAGTCTATCTAAAGCACCTCCTCATCATGGTCGCTGAGAGAAAATCACCCTCTTTGCAGTGCAAACAGATAACATACAAGATGCTCTTTTACACATAAACAAGTAAAGTCACTTCAAAACCAAATTCTAACACAACACACAGTGGGGTTTTCATTAGCAGACTAGTGGGATTGGGATCACAGCTGCTACATGACCCGCAGGGGCCTGATGGATACAGAGGTGACGGTCAAAGAGGTCAAAGGGGAAAGTGCTTGATCTAATTCATGTAACGCCATGAAAACTCAAGGGGGGCATTTATTAGACAGACACACACACACGCTCCCTTGGGCCATTAAAACCCTATCTGGCTAGCACAGAGCATTTTGTACTATAATGAGTAAATATTTACTGTGTGTTTGTGTGTGTGTGTATGTGTGTGTGTGTATGTGCGTGTCTGTGTGCATGGCCGGGAGCTAAAATCTGCCCGAGAGAAGGCGAGGGGGGATCACGTGATCAGCAGGACGGCGATGCTGCTGGGCTCACCATATGTGCTCCTCTCCCAAACAGCAGACTGCATCCACTCCATTCCACTGACATTTACACAGCATTTTACCATTACACTCCCTGATCACATGATGCTTTAGTTTAGACTCCATTATCTTTACATTTACATACAGTACATCTTTACCTGAATTAAATATGCACTGCTTACTAAGATAATGTCAAGCATGACACACCAGCTAAAATCCGAATTAGATTCTGCCCTAGTGGCTCATACTCAGACTGCCAGTCTTTGGCTCATGATAAAAGCCAACTGTCTTGAAACACTTGCATTACCGGACATCAACACACACACACATACAGTACATATACTGCACAAAATACACTACTACAACATATCAGAATCATCACTGAGACGTCCAAACCCCACTGTAACAAAACAGATTATATGCAGTATAATACTGAATTCACTTACAGTCCTTCCAAATGTGTCCCTCTCCATGCCAAAGTGAGGTTGCCCTGCACCAATGCAGTCTGCACACATGAGCACATCTATGATGCTCAGTGCAGTGCCTTGCCCATGCTCCCAGAGAGCCTTACCACAGCTAAATTATGCAGATGCAACCAGGCTTGGCTGCCTGTGTATGCGAGTGTGTGTGTGTCTGTGAGTGCATGTGTGTGTGTAAATACATGTGAGTGTGTGTGTGTGTCTGTGAGTGCATGTGTGTGTGGCGTGTGTGTGTGTATATATATATGTGTGTGTGTTTGTGTGTGTATGTGTGTGTGTGTGTGTGAGTGTGTCTGTGTGTGTCTGTGTGTGTGTGTGTGTGTGTGTGTGTATGAGTGCGTGTGTGTGGTGTGTGTACAATCTGACAGGAGGTAGGGTTTGGAGACAGCTAACGCACGAGATGTGAGCAAGTCAGAGCAATAAGAGGCAGAGCGTGTGTGTGTGTGTGTGTGTGTGTGTGTGTGTGTGTGTCCGAACAAGAGGTGGGGTTTGGACATGTGACAAGAGCAGAGCACTGAGCGAAGGAGTGCATATGTGTGTGTGTGTGTGTGTGTGTGTGTGTGTGTGTGTGTGTGTGTGTGTGTATGCTATCCAAACAGGAGGTGGGCTTTGGAGATGAGCGATGAGAGGCGGAGCCAAAAGACTGGCCTCCTAACTCTACACTCTGACAGGACTCAGGAGGTCTAAGCTTCTCTAGTAGGACTGGCAAAGGGAAAAGAAGTACTGAACAGAGTTGTTTCCACTGATATATTGCATGTGTGTGTGTGTGTGTGTGTGTGTGTGTGTGTGTGTGTGTGTGGTGTGTGTGTGTGTGTGTGCGCACTTTAATGTTTAAAAAGTACTGGCCCGGTATACTTCAAATTCACATTCAGAAAGAGTGCCACTGTCCCCTGTAATGTCACTGTCCCCTGTACCTCTGTCCTACTAGATGGTCATTGGGATCAGGCCCTGAATGCAAGCTGAATGTCTTCTTGTTTGTGTGTGTGCATGTGTGTGTGTGTGTGGTGTGTGTGGTGTGTGTGTGTGTGTGTTGTGTGTGTGTGTGTTTCTTTAGCATTTAAAGATGGGGGTGAGGGGCTCTACTGACTGCTCTTTTGAAGCTAAGGCTTTGCTTAACCTGACAGCAGCCCTGCTCCACTGGATCCCTGAGGACTAGCAAGAGTGGCACACACACACACACACACACACACACACACACACACACACACACACACAAGCTTCTACAGCCACAGACACACATTATGGTGCAAGATATATGGTCATCAACAGTCTGGTGGGCTCAATAGTCACACACACACACACACACCACACACACACACACACACACACACACACACACGCACGCACAGCCACAGATACACAGTAGGTACAACAGCCCTTCACATATGAAAATGACCGCACTTTTTCAAAACTCCGCCTGCTTGCATGATTGGTCTGTCACTGAATTTATGCTGTATGCGTTTATGTTATGGATTTAATTTACGTGTCCATTCTGGGTGCCAGAGATGTGGAGGTTGTGTGTGTGTGTGCGTGTGTGCTGTGTGTGCGTGTGCGTGTGTGTGTGTCTGTGTGTGTGTGTGCTAAGAAGGGTTGGGGCAAGAAATGGTGTGTCGGCATCTGTGTGGGAGCAACACATGAGGGTGTACAATAATACTCATATGTGGAGAAACCAAACTGTAAACGGGCCTCAGTGTGTGTGTGTGTGTGTGTGTGTACGTGTGCATGTGTGTGTGTGTGTGCACGTGTATCTGTGTGTGTGTGTGTGTGTGTGTATGTGTGTGTGCATGTGTATGTGTGTGTGTAGGTGTGTGTGCATGTGTGTGTGCGTCTGTGTGTGTGTGTGTATGTATGTGTATCTGTGTGTGTGTGTGTGTGTGTGTATGTATATGTGTGTGTGCATGTGTATCTGTGTGTGTGTGTGCATGTGTATCTGTGTGTGTGTGTGTGTGTATCTGTGTGTGTGTGTGTGTGTGTGTGTGTGTGTGTGTGTATATATGTGTGTGTGCATGTGTATCTGTGTATGTGTGTGTGTGTGTATCTGTGTGTGTGTGTGTGTGTGTGTGTGTGTGTGCTGATTCCAGGGGGACTCAAAGAACTTTGCTCATCAGGTCAGTCTTGTCAGTAAGTCACATGGTTCAGCTGGATCGATATACTATAAACAGGCATGAGTACAGGTTGGAGGCAGAGGCTGGGGATGAGCGTGACCCTACAGGGTGAGTGATGAGTGATTGCCTCCGGGCCGCATGCGGACTCAGAGAACACCAGAATGATGAGTATGAAACACAGAAACAACAGCCGCTGCAGACAGAGGAGCTCAACGCTCACTTAAAGTTCTATCTGGTTGCTAAGTGACAAAAACTGATTTTGAATTTATGTATTTCTGATTTGATTGGTCATAGTGCTTGTTTAGAGCATTGAGATACTAGAATGGATATTATTTACGAGTTTGCATTTTGAAAAACCTTCACTTTGGAGGGCGTTTTAAAAAATATCCATTTGTGATGGAAAAACTGGGTTTCCATGTAAGGTAACAGATAACGAATATGTGTTTATAAAAATAGCTACATAGGCATGGCCATGACCATAATGATGAAGAGTTTGCTTGTTCCATTCTGAATTCATTCAAATCTCGACGCAGCTGTAGTGCAACATCAGTGTTGCCCAGAAAGCACAGACAGTAAATCTTTATTCTGGACACTTTTATTTTAACTGAGTGTACACATGGTCCTTGACTGGAGGAATGGCCTCTGGCCTCTACTAGCTAATCTCTTGTCAACACAAGAGCCCCATAAAGACTAGAGGCAACACACGCTGCATCAGAGATCAGACATGTCTGCTGGGCTGGACTGATACACACCCATGGTAAATAATGGATGTATCACAAGGAATTCTAGTCCGTTTGGAAAAAGGCCACAGACACGTTTTAATATGAATTTAACAGCTGATTTCAGGAGTCCCAGCTCTATAGTGGGTTATTCATGTGGATCAGTCATCTAAAATATAACTTATATATATAAGTGAAAAAAATATAACTTCTCTATTCAAAATACTGCAAAGTATGAAGAAAAGATCATAAAAAAACAGTATTTCCTAAATTAGAGCACTTGAGTAAAAAACGGTGTGTGAGATGCCAGCTCAATTGCAGAGGTCTCAGAGCTGCAGTGTGTGTTCAGCCGGTATCCATCGGAGCCGATCTCCATTTGTCCTGACTCTGTATGCCGCGTCTCAAGGTAAACAGTGCTTGGTTCCTGCACACGGCTTAGCGGATGTGCTTACATCATTTCCTGTCGCCATCTGAAGCAGGAAGAGAAGCGCAACAGAGGCAGGAGGAATGACCTTCACACATGCACCGACTACACACACACGTGTGCGCGCACACACACGCCGGCTCCACACCAGAGCGAGGAGCAAGGCACAAGGGGGAGGGGGGTTACCTAGCAACTGAGGCCTGCTCAGCCTCACTGCGAGGCTCCTGGCGTGGTTGCACCATCTGACAGCTGCCAGACAAGTGACGCGGGAGCCACACATCCACGGCAACACCTCGTCGTCCACGGCAACACCTCGCCGTCCACGGCAACAGCTCACAGGCACACGGCAACACCTCACCTCATCGACCACGGCAACAGCTCACAGTCCTCAGATTTAAAGTGACATCCAAGGCTGTTTACAAATCACAACACAAGCCATCACAACTCCCCTCTGTCCATACACACAGTATAGCATCCGACGCCACATGCTGTACACCCACAACACAATCACAAGCACTTGGAAGAGGGCACACACCAAACACACCCAATATCCATGAGAGCAGCAAGCAGATTTAAGATCCACACCACACACAACCCAAAACTAAATAACACACCACCTCACCATCTCGGAACACCAACTGGTTTCCAGTGCAGTCTAAGAATCACAAAACCACCTATTTATAGAAAAAGGTGGTGATAAAAACAATCCACCAGTCACGCAACACAAATATGCCCAGTGGCATGACAGCCCCAAATGCCCACTGAGCAACAAGCTTGGCTGGCATTTACAACAGAAGCCAAATACTCAATCCAGCCTTCATGCCAGTCCCACACAGTTGAAATGATTGGTCAGACTTAGCATGTCAACATTCCAGGTGCCAAGCAATGCTCATGACAGATAACACCTAAATACCTCAGCCGTGAAATACGCAACCATGACAGCCGTCCTCTCAAACATCATGACGAAAAAAATAGTATGATTTTTTTTTGGGGGGGGGGGGGGGGGGGTGATTCGTCTTCTCTTTCTTTCCCCTCACATGAGTCCTGCAAGCCTGTGTCTGCATGTCTGGCATTTTTTTTCATTAGGCCAAATCAATGTGCTAGTTCTGCATCCATCACTGTGACACAGACGTAAAATGACATTCAAAGTCCTAACTGGCCCTTGGCAACCTCTCTGTCAACTAAAATGCTCCATTCAAAACAGCAAACAGAGGCAAACGTTTAGGGGCATTTTCACGTTTAGGGGCATTTTCAAAGTTTTTTTTTTCCATTTGCTCTGACTTCTCTACAAAGTGCAAACTCACAAACTGTCTGAGGAGCAGAACAGACACGGATGCTGGAGAGTTAAAACATTTAGAATGTCTCCACACAGAAACACTAAAATTGAAAATTGAAAATAAAAACACATTCACCATACATTAGCACCTGTTTGCTGAATCTGAGTGGACCTCAGGTGATTCTGAGACAAATAAGGGTCAGGTAAGGCTCAGATCTGGGCCTGATCCAGCCCCTGCTGACCACACCTGAGAGAGAGAAGCAACACACACTAGCTTGGTGAAACAGTGAGTGTGTTTCTGATAAACACACACTGCTTTAGGCTACTCTGTGGTCGCTACCTCAGCGCTACCTCCGCCTGCAGTGGCGTGTCAAATGCTTCACACCCCCTCAGCACATGCCTCAGCCCTCAGCCCTCAGCCCTCAGCCCCAAACTCTCTGGCCTTCTCTTCTCCCCCCTCACCCCCAGTGACCACAGCAGTCAACACAGCCACTGCACTGGGGCTTTCATGTGTTTCCCAGTGTTCAAACAGAAGGCAGACAGCACCGTTACACAGCTCAGCGCATCTCAGAGAAAACAGGCCGAGGTCTTACTGGTTGTCCTCATCTCCACATCCTCAGCGTGTCAGTGACTGCTGTGTCCAGACAGTGAGACAAACGAGGCCTTGTGGGGCTGTGCTGCTGTGGTACTGGAGCAGCGACAGACAGACACAGACACAGACACAGACACAGACACAGACACAAGGTACCAGTCTCCCGCCTCCCCTCACCAGCTGGGGCCAGAATGCAGTAGGGCCACAATAAAATAGGACACTATTGTGCTGAGTACACACAAATACACACACATATACAAACACACTCTCTCTAACACACACACACACACACACACACACACACACACACATACACACACACAAATATACACACACACACACACACATACACACACACACACACACACACAAATACACACATACACACACACAAATACACACACATACACACACACACGCACACGCACACTCACATACACACACACACGCACGCACACACACACACAAATACACACATATACACAAACACACTCACACACACACACATACACAAACACACACAAATACACACATACCCACACACACGCACATACACACATACACAAACACACTCACACCCACACGCGCACACACACACACACAAATATATGCATGCAAAATAATGTTTATGCACAGAGGGAGAGAGAGTGTGCTCACCCACAAACACACACATTCATCAAATCAGACAAAGCCAAGACAGTGGAGACCAGAACAAACACACAGAGGAAATGACATCAGAAGGTAATCAAAGGACAGGCCCCAATGTCAGGATGCTCCTGTAAACTGCAGACAGTTATGGATCCATGTCATGAATGTATTATGTGTGTGTTCTCCGTGCTGCAGCAAATGGCCATGTGGACTGGCACCCAGCCATAGACAGTCAGGAGAACAGGGATGCTGCCAAGTTTGCGCTAAAGTCAAAAAGCTTCCCATCCCCCTGTGTCCTCTGTCTCGCTTCCTCCCTCCTCTGTCTCTCTTTTGCTCTCTCTACTCTCTTTTTTTATAACGCATTATGCTATCTCTCTCGCTCTGTTTTTCTCTCTCTCTCTCTCTCTCCCTCTCCTCTCCCCACACAGGTCTATTTTAAAACAGCCCAGTTCAAGTTGCTTTTTTGGGGTGCTGTGCGCGTGACGTGTGAGAGAAAACAGCAGGCCCCAGGTGATATTTCTCCTAACGTGAGTCATGACTGCCTACCACTGAGACCTTCGTGCTCCGTTCTGAAGCACGCTTGTGACATCCCAAGGACACACCTACTTTTAGAGCACAATTGCATGTAGTGCTTGAAATGCCATGCTTTGCAATTATGATCTGATTTAAAATCAAAATCAGTCCAATCCAGCAAACTTTTGATTCCTGTTGCACGTATGGTGTAGTTTAAGCAGGGACAGCACATCTGATTGCAGGATGTAGCAGTGAACACTGTAGGTCCTTCTCCTGGAATATGTTTGCTTTCAAGTTGTCTTGAATGCAGCTTTGCCTTCAAACACAACATACAACCTTCAGTCAACTTCTAGATAACACTATGCTTTTTAATAGCACATCTTCACATTCTGGTGCTGTTTCTAGGTCAATTGGGATGTTAAAAGTACTATTCTTAGGTCCTTTGACGCTCAGGATATTCTGATGTAAGGCAGCTCATAGCCCTGCTGTTCAACTCATAGCCCTGCTGTTCAACTCATAGCCCTGCTGTTCAAGGTCACCACGTGCTGTTGGTAGGAGAAAGAACAAGAAAACTTGCCACCGCACAGACTGAATAGCAAAACAGCACCTGCCGCTAGCCAGCGAGGACACAGAAACTCAGCTTTCAGCGGCCTCATCAGTTTGCGTTAGCTGTCTGTTTGCTATTCAGTCTGTGTTGCGTCAAATGTTTTCCAGGTGGGGCATCCTCTCAGAGTCCTCACAGCACAACACAAGGCATTTCTTTAGCTGCTGTTCAGAGGCTTTGGCAACTGGGTGACCCTATTACAGAGGTGGGAAAACAACTGTCACAACCTGTTTCCCCCTGTCAGTCTCCTCACTGACACAGAGCTGAACTCCCAGGGCCCTCTGGGTGGAGCTTGGCTCAGTGACCTGGTTGTCGCTAAAGGGGATACAGACACAGACGGACATGAAACTGGAGATGAGCCCATTACAGCCCATCTCCACCAACCACCAAAAACACAGGAACCAATCACAATGGCACAGGGGTCCGTTTATACGATTCACAACTAATGAAGGCGTCTGTGCTACTGTTTACGGTTTAACTATGGACATGTATTTTCCTCCACCACACTACTGTTGACACGAAAGACGTATGTGCTGCACTTCAGAAGAGTTCTAGTGGAAGTCTACTGGTTCAATGCTGATTACGCCCCTGGAAAAAGGGAAGTCAGTGGCTCACCTCCAGACCCCTCTGTCTGTATCAGAGCAAAGCCACCCACATCACACCCTCATCAGAGCAAACTTTTTGTCATCAACACACCTATCTTGAACAGCCACAAGGCTCAACAGTATTAGCCGTCTTTCTGAAGTCTGCAGGTGAGCTAGCAGTGTGCACAGAAGCAAATGAGGAACCATATGAGACTTTGACTTCATCATCAAATACACGTAGTGCCTAAGAGACAACACTTCATCTTACTGTCTTTCTGGAAGATTTGCATGCACTCACAAACATCTAGCACAAAAACAACAATGAACAATTGCCACATCAAAATGTAGCTTCCCTTGCAGTTGTCAGCATAGCCAAGCATAGCATAGCATAGCAAGCATAACCCAACCTGTGTCTTAAGCAATTTCTCTCCGTCTTATCTAAAAATAAAACCAGACAAGGTCAAAAAGGATTATCTTTTCACTGTAACAACTGAATGTGTGTGTGTGTGTGGGTGTGTGTGTGTTAAGTTTAGAATCGTGCTCACTTCGTCATGCTGAAAGCTGCTCTCTTGCATTATTTTGCGCTTACAGCGACAAACATGACATTTCTGATCCATGGCAAGTTAGCACCAATGAAAAGGCCCACTCAGCTGGAAGCCCAGGTGACGTGCAGCACCACACGCATCCCCTGCATTAGTTTCCTGTCTTCACATCCTGCTTCTGCTCCGTCTTACATAGTTTGGTAGCTTCAGAGGGGGCAACAAGTGAGGACACATCCTCTGTATCTTTTGCCAACACTGTTGAGTCTCAGTAAGTCCATCATCTTGCGATGCTGGTCAAGTGTATGATGAAACCTGTCTAGAATTTTGAAGCTAAAGTCCAAGTTGACTGGTATTTAGGTGACGCTTTTATAACGAGTGACTCAGGGGAATGGAACCCTGGTCGATCGATTGTCAGTACGTAAAGTTACTGTCACTCCACCACAATGTGAAACTTCATTTCATTGTCATTTCATTGTATTACCAGCATAACACTCATTTACATTTACATACAGACACTTTTAGCCAAAGCCAATTACATTTGTCAACTATCAATTACTTCAGGACCAGTCTCCTCAAAAGAAACTTAGGGTTAGGTGCCCTAAGTTGGGTTAAGTGCCTTGCTCAAGCGCACAACAGTAGCGGCCAGGATTCAAACCCACAATTTCTAGGCTACTAGCATGCTAGGTTCCTTATGCGCTCCGCTAACACTTAAGCGCTACCCTACACTCGTGTAACACTCCGTGCTCTGACCCTACAGCATGTGAAGCCTCCATTGGTCCTCCGCTCAGTAAGCAACCAGGGGGTTAGATTGAAATGGCTCAGCGCTCCTCACCTTCTCAATCTTGTCCAGCCACTCCTTGTTCTGCGCCAGCTCAGCCATGAAGGCCTGGTGCTTCAGCCACTTCTTGTGCAGCTTCTGTGTCTCGTCTCGGGACGGGTCACGTGCCATCAGCATCTTCTCACCCACCCAGTCCCCCAGCTGAGACAGAGACAGGGAGAGAGAGAGAGAGACAGAGATGGAGAGAGAGAGAGAGAGAGAAAAAGAGAGAGATATGGAGAGAGAGAAAAAGAGAGAGATATGGAGAGAGAGAGAAAGAGAGAGAGGGGGAGAGAGAGAGAGAAAGAGAGAGAGGAGCACATGGACATTGTGAATGAGATACGGTATGTCCATATACACACATACAGTAACATAAACACTCTCAGAGGTAAACAGAGGTAAACATAGAAATTCTCTCACACACATAGCATCACATGTGATACAGCTAAACATTAGGGAGCATACAAACACACACACACAGACACACTGTACACACAGTAACACTGAGAACAAAGACTGCTCTTTAAGGAGCACGCAACACACACTCTGTAAGAAGCACGCAACACACACTCTTTAAGGAGCACGCAACACACACTCCTTAAGGAGCACACAACACACACTCTTTAAGAAGCACGCAACACACACTTTTTAAGAAGATCACAGCACACACTCTATGAGAAGATCACAACACACACTCTTTAAGAAGCACGCAACACACACTTTTTAAGGAGATCACAGCGCACACTCTATGAGAAGATCACAACACACACTCTTTAAGAAGCATGCAACACACACTCTTTCAGGAGCACACAACGCACACTCTTTAAGGAACTCGCAACACAAACTCTTTCAGTAGCTCAAAACATACACACTTTAGTAACTTTAATTCACATATACTTTGAGGAGCTCACCCTGTAAACAGTTCATGCGCACACACACACACACACACACACACACACACACACACACACACCTCTCTATCAAACTATCCATTTGCCCATCCACTTATCCCCTGCACGCACTCGCTCTGCTCCTCCATGGTCCTATTGTAGCTGTCCTCTCTCTGCTTTCATCCCTCCATCCCTCCATTCATTCATCTCTCCTCACACTCATCTGTCTGTCCATTCACTCACTCACTTCACTCACACTCCTCCACACACTTACTGTGGCATGGGGCATGCCTCCATCCTTTCTCAACTCCCTTTACATTCCTCTATCCATTCATCCATCCATCCATCCATCTGTCTATCCATCAATTCATCCATCCCAGCATCCTTCCATCTCTATATCCCTCCACGCATCGCTGCCTCTCCACTCCAGAGCTCCCAGCCCCAGAGAGGGGGGAGTTTGATTACCCGTGATTATGGACGAGTCCTCAACCCTCCAGCAATCAGTCTCCAAGCGGCAGCTTCAGCCGAGCGTCTGCGTCCGCGTTAGAGTCCACATCCTCAGCCTCAACCTCCAACCAAGACGCCCCTAAGAGCTCCAGAGCCAGCGGCTCTCCTGCCGTCTCCCCCCACACACGCTCACACCAAGCCCAGAGAAAGAGAGGGAGTGGGAGCGCTAACCACGAGGACGAAAAGAGGAAAAGAGAGAGAGAGAAAGAAAGAGGGAAAAAAGAGCACAGCCAAACGAGGGACTCTCTCTCAACGTCCACTGACTCCTACATCCCACCGGCCATTTCAGTTTCAAATCCACAAAGCCATGGAGCAGACGCACGCACCTGTGTATACACACGCACACACACTCCGGTGGTGAAAGACAGCAAGGTTGGGCAGAAAGAAAGGATAAGAGAAAGAAAGAGTAATAAATCAAAAGAATAAAAACGGTTGGAGAGCCTGGTTTCTCCTCTCATTCATTCTCTTCCGTGGCTCACGGCGCAAGCACAGCGAGAAACGAGAGATTAGCGAGAGAGAAAGCAAGAGAGAGAGAGGGAGGGAGGGAGGGAGGAGCGGAGAGGTGGCTTAGATGCTGGGCTGCTCTGATTATTGATGCTGTGGGAACGGGAAGGCAAAGGAGGGGGAGGCGCTCAATCCAGGGGGGGGGGCACGAGAGAGAGAGAGAGAGAGGGGTGGGGGTGGGGGGGAGGGAGAAGAGGGAGAGGGAGGAGGGATAGAGAGGAGAGAGGGGGGGGTAGGGGGGGAGAGGAGGGAGAGGAGAGAGAGAGCACGAGAGGATAGAGAGGGGAGAGGAGAGAAGAGAGGGGGGAGGGGGGGGGGGGGGGGGGGGGGGAGGGGAGGAGAGAGGGGTGAGAGAGAAAGAGAGGGTGGGAGCGTTTTTTCTCCCCTCCTCCGACGAGATGATGTGGCCTCTCTCAGTGAGCTCTCAGCGCTCCTGCATTTCCATATTGTCTACCCCTACAACAACACACACACACACACACACACACACACACACACACACACACACTCGCTCTCTCTTTCCTCTGTCTCACTGTGCCCTGCTATCTCCTCATCTCCAGTTACTGCAGTAATGTCCTGTCTGTGCAAACACTGGATGCTCTTCATGTGCCAGAGAAACAAACACATTGAGCGTGCCGCTAGCCAGCAAGCCCAGCGCTAGCCACCTCTGGAGAAGAGGGGATACAGGGAGGAATGGGAGGAGCGGGAGAAGGAGGCGGGGGGTTGGGTGATGAGAGGGCATGAAGATGGGAAGAGAGACATAAAGAGGGCAAGGGAGAGAGAGAGATTCATTTCTGGGGTGTCACCAGGGGACTGGGCGCTGCATGAGAAGTGAAGGGGGTGGGACAGAGGGATGGGGTCATAAACGGAGGAGCCCAAAATGAGAGATGGAGATGGAATGGATGGAGAGGGAATGAAAAAGAGAGAGGACTGAGAGACTGACAAACGGCAAAAGAGAAGGTAAGAGGAAAGACAGGTGTGCAGTATTTACTGCAGGTATGCACATAAACCAGCAATGGAGACAGACAGACAGACAGGCAGAGAGACAGACAGCACCATCAGAATCACCTACTCATTCACATCTGATCCCTACCTCTACCCCAGGCCTGGGTCAGATTTCTCTCTCTCTCTCTGTCTCTCTCTCTCTCTCTTCCTTTCTGTCTCTCTTTGCACTCATGGGGACATCTGTGACTGCACTGAGAGGGAGAGTTATTGAGCAAATGTGCAAAGAAAAAACACAAAAAAGAAAGATGAGATGAAATGATATCCATGTCCCATGTCCCCATGTCTGTATGTCCCCATGTCCCCATGTCCCATGTCTCCATGTCTTATGTCCCCATGTCTCTATGTCCCCATGTCCCCATGTCTCTATGTCCCCATGTCCCCATGTCTCTATGTCCCCATGTCTCTATGTCCCCATGTCCCCATGTCTCTATGTCCCCATGTCCCCATGTCTCTATGTCCCCATGTCTCTATGTCCCCATGTCCCCATGTCTGTATGTCCCATGTCTCCATGTTCTCTGAATGAAATCCATGAGGCAGTCCAATGTCTGCATCTTCTAAAAGGATCTTTAGCAAACCTCCCACACGTCCTCACTACACCAGCTTGATACATTTGATGCTCAAGGTCACATGTTTAAAGGTCAAGGTCACATGGAGGGGGGTTATGCAGTACTGCTCCTGCAAACTCTTTGCGTCACATCTCATTTCAATTGAAATTCACAGACTCAGTCATTATAAACAACACATCATGGACATATTATAAATACCTGGAGAGAGTGACTACGTCCTGCCGGCTTGCCTAGTAAATTCAGCCAATTTGTGATACACACCATATTGAACATTGGGGCTCTGAACCATGTGCTAAGTTCCACAGCTCGAAATATTTTATCAGATATTGCCTAAAAAGAGAGTCGTTCTCCAGTCCAGCAGGTGGCAATAATGCACCTAGTTTTCCAGCCACATAGCAAGAAGTAGAATAAATTGTTTGGGAACGCACGTAGAGTCACCCAAAAGCAAAACATACTAGACTCATGCTAGCTCCTCAAAAACACACACTATGTAATGTTTGTCTGTAGCCGCCAGGTAGCCGCCCAGCAACATGCCCGCATGAGAGCTCGTGCCCAACACAGACCTTCGTGCACAAACTGGCTCCTTTTATGCTCCATGCAGCGCCATGCCATGTGCTAACTTGCTGAAGCTAATCTGTCCGCTCTTGGTCCCCACATGATTAGATGCTCAAGGTCATGTGGTCAAAGTCAAGGTCAAGTTCTTCTTAGAGACCAGAGAACACAAGGGACTTGATAACTGCACTTACAGACACTGCACATCCGCTATCCTTCTCTAAACAAATCTTAAATACTCAAATTCAAATGCAATTGGTGAGAAGGGCCTCTCAAACATCCCTGAAGTCAAATATCACTAGTGAGAAATGTTCTTTCTTTTAGGAACAAAACAGCACCTGTGAAGGTTGAGGAACTCTCTTTGTTTTAGGGAACAGGAAATGTAAAGGCTCCTCCTACCCAGGAAATAAGACTTCTCCCCTGGCTAAATACGACATGAGGGAAAGTGGTGAATAATTGAAGGGAGGAGAGTGAGAGCGAGAGAGAGAGAGAGAAACAGAGGAGAATGGAGGAAAAAGCCTCTGAAGATTCTAATAAAAGCTCTGTGTCAGGGGTAGTGGTGGGAACTGGATGACGA
This sequence comes from Tenualosa ilisha, assembly GCA_015244755.2. Lineage (NCBI taxonomy): Eukaryota > Metazoa > Chordata > Actinopteri > Clupeiformes > Clupeidae > Tenualosa > Tenualosa ilisha. The sequence continues at coordinate 902,501 of PYXC01002196.1, read as the reverse complement.
TCCACTCATCTGATGGAGATCCGCACAATCAGATTGGGGTGAGCGGGGGGGATGAGGGGGGATGAGCAAGGATGGAAGAGCTTGAGCTGTTTCTAAGCACTGGCTGTTTTCTGACTTGGAGCAGAAGCCTGCAGCTAAATTAGCTGAGATGCTAACAATGATGCTAATCAATACTGTAGCCCTCTCGCTAGACTGAACACAGCCACAATCAACCATCAGTGACCAGCTTTCAAATGCACTACCACATGTGCAACAGCACCCTTTCATTAACTTGCAATGTGTTTGATAGAGCGCCACCTGTGGTCCTTGTAGGGGTATTACACAAGAAACACACTCATGCCACACTGCAGAAGTCTCAGTCAGTATATGCTGCGTTGTAATTACACAGTAGTGTAACTTTCAATTCAAGTCTTCAGTGAATGCCAGAGCACTACTTCAAAAGCCTTATCTAACTGACTGCAGCTGCCCTGGAAGGCGCTTGGCAATGTTTGGGGCCTAGCCACTCTCATCCACATGTTTGGGGCCTAGCCACTCTGATCCACATGTTTGGGGCCTAGCCACTCTTATCCACATGGCTATCGGGGCTTGGATTAGCCAATAATCATCCCAGCTTTACAGAAACGACACAAATCTCGTAATTCTCAAAGCATCAACCAATCCGACAACATAAAACACCACATCGCTCACATTTCATCAGCAAGATTACACATGCGATTAAACCAAAATGTCCACTGACAATTGTTTTGCCAACACCGACTGATGCGGGCAACTTTCAGACAACTTTTTGCAACTGTTGACAATCCCGACCAATCCAGCCAGTGTGTCAGGCAAGACCAATCCAGCCAGTGTGTCAGGCAAGACCAATCCAGCCAGTGTGTTAGACAGAACCAATCCAGCCAGTACTTTAGGCAAGCCCAATCCAGCCAGTATGTCAAGCAAGCAGTTCTAGATTTAGATTTCCAAACATCACTACTGTACAAGAGAACTTAGACTCCAGTGGCCCAGCATTTATGACCTCAGTATTTAATGACAGTGTGGCATTGGAAAGCAGCCAATAGCCAGGACTTGTATTGTAAATGTTTCACACACTCATACACACACACACGCACACATATACACACGCATACACACAAATCACAAATGTGTTTGCATTAACACACACAAACACACACACACACACACATACACACACACACACACACACAACAACAACTACAAACTACAAGCATCTGATCTTTCTGCCGTTCCTACAACTACTTGTGTAGTCCTTTCACGCCACACACACACACACACACACACACACACACACACACACACATTCAACTTGCTCCTACCTCATGGCAGTCCTGCAGGAAACTCTGTAACTCCCACTGGTCGTTAAGCTTGTTGAGCCACTCCTGAGCCAGCTCTCGGTTCTGGTTCCCCCTGCACAGAACACAACGGAACACAATAGAACATCACAATATCATCTGACACCACATCCACAATTGGGCGGCTGTTTTTAGCAACAGATATTTTGTATGCCTGTTACATGTAAATGTAAAGGGCCTCTCTCACAACATGATTTTTTGAAAACAATGAGCTTTGCATTTGTGATGTAATGGTCCCTTTGTTTTCCGATCTCTGACTGGCATCTACTGTATCTGACAGACACATTCATGACTGTGTTCCCTTGGTGCTTTTCAGAATCCCTGTGGACTAACTTATTTTCAAACACAGGAGGACAAATATCCTTCCCCAGCTACATGTGAACGGGGCCTAAGGTTAAACACAACTGGAAGTGTAAGTGATGGCGGCTCTTGGTTTTGACCTCCCATGCAGAGCACAGAGCAGAACATCACAACAACATCTACACGTTTAGGAAGATCAAGAGTAGATTTGTGTATGCAGTGGATGTGTTCATGTTTTGTTGTCTCCATGTATATAAACTGCATTCAATGTTTGTCAAAATACATTCTACACATTTCGTCCTCTCCATGTATATAAACTGCATTCAATGTTTGTCAAAATACATTCTACACATTTCGTCCTCTCCATGTATATAAACTGCATTCAATGTTTGTCAAAATACATTCTACACATTTCGTCCTCTCCATATATATAAACTGCTTTCATGGTGCAAAATGGAACCTTCCAGGACGTACTTCAGATCAACTGAATCAGTGTTTGATGATTAGGATTTTGGTGTCAAACTTGCTGGCCTCTGGAGAGACTGGACAAAGTATATTAACCAGTGAAATGCAATGCTGCATTTTGTGTACGTTAAGTCTGCATTAACATGGACTGTAATTGCGTCTGTATAAAAAACTAAACCCAGTCATCACATGATTTATTCAAACTAAATCACAGTCATCCCAGTACTGTAACTATGAAATGTCCAGAGGTGCAGGAGAGAATGCATCATTCATAAAACGCCTAAAAACAAAACAAAACAAATCAAATGAAACTAAGCCCATAATTCTTTCTCTCCCTCTTTCGCTCTCACACACACACGCACACACACACACAAACAAACATATGCACACGCATCCTCCACACACACACACAAACACTCACAGAAACACACACACACACACACAAACACAAACACACACACTCACCAGGGAGATTTCATGCTCTGCATTAAGTCTATTCATGCTGGCTTGAGTCCTGACTTGGGGATCAGCTTGTGTTCATGCTCCTGTCTATCACACTATGGCACTGTACTTAAGCCTGTGCCGCCACACAATACACACACAACACACACACAACACACACACTATGACATTGAACTACAGCCTGTGCCTCTAGACAACACACACAACACAAACACTATGACACTGAACTACAGCCTGCGCCTCTGGACAACACAAACACAACACACACACTATGACACTTTACCACAGCCTGTTCCTCCACACAACACAAACACAACACACACACTATGACACTGAACTACAGCCTGTGTGTCCACACAACACACACACAACACACACACTATGACACTGAACTACAGCCTGTGCCTCCACACAACACACACACTATGCAGTGTGATGATGTCATACATTTAATAATAAAAGCTGAAAGCCTTTTACAGTTTGCCTGATGATGTCATCATCACACTTCCATACGTCTCCATCTACCTTCTTTTCAACGGACTTCAAGTGGCTCAGTCTTTCTGAGAGGCATTTCTTAAATAAAGTGATTTAATCCAGTGTGTAAGTGGGTTGAGCAGAAACAGTACACACTCTATCTGAAGATGCTTTGCATTTTTGTTGGCTGTGATACAAAATGGGTTGGGGGTTCTGTGAGGGGCACCATGACAAATACAAAAGAAAAGACCAGCTGCTCCTGTTCATTCACTAAACACTCTCCAGTGTCTCCAGGTCTGGACTAGTGCTGTGATCCTCTCTGAGTGAACAATACATACGTAGCATACATCACATAGGACGTGCTCATAACTCTTGCTTCAGGGCTGGGGCATGTGTGAAGTAAGGCTTGATGTCAGATCCTCATGTAGTGAGACTCATTGCGTGTGTCTGATCTGACGGACCTTTACAGCACCACAAGACGATTCATGAAAGAGTTCTAACCTGCTACTAACCAAACCTCATATCATCTAGTTTGACTGACAATGGTGGGGGTGTGGTGAGGAGTATATAGCGACCTGTTGGAGAGGGTGTCCACGCGCTCCTTGATGCGCTCAGAGTAGATGTTGCTCTGGCTGATCAGGCTCTCCCCGGCCTCGATGACGGCCTTGATGCGGTGCAGGTTCAGCTCCATGGTGGTGGTGAAGTCCTTGTGCTTCTTGATGGCTGCCTCCACCGTCTCCACCGTGGTGGGCAACTCCACATGTGCCAGGGCAGACTCCTGAGGAGGAGGAGGAGGAGGAGGAAGAAGAAGAAGAAGGTGAAGAAGAAGAATGTTAGAGGTACAACCTTCATGTTGCTGTTAAACTGTAATTAATTAATGAACTGAAGCAGTTCTAAATCATGAGTTAAAGCAGCGCTTTGCAATATTTTTGCTGTTTTTTAAGGATGTTTTTAAAACATGTGCTAATAAGTCAGGCTGGATCTCATACTATTTTCAGAAGGGATTACAGTTTGGAAACTTCATTGCAGAGAACCTGGTCAACGTCATTTACAAGAGCTGTCAAATTTATAATAAACTCAGTTGCATTTCTGCTTGTCTGTACAATACAGATTATTTTTTTAAAGAGATTCAATTTGTACAATGATTACTTACAGCTTTTATACCCCTTGCATAATTCATTTTAGTGGAAAATTGAATAGCCATAAAAAATATTCTCTGTGGAAAAAAATGACGTGGAATAAAATTCAAAGGTTTGTGTCTTCCTCTGGAGCGCTGATTTTGTGCGATGATAACATGACACACCTTCTCTTAAACGTCTAATTAACGACATGCTCATTAGGGGCACAGCACTGCCAGGAGCAACGCTAATTCATTAGCGCTCAGAGAGCATGTTAGCCTCAGATGCCTTCATATGAAGCGGATGTGTAGATAGCTGTGATCGTAATGAACACTGAAGTCATGGATGGTTACTGAGGACCTGCTCGCTCTCCAGCTCTCTCATCTCTCCCTTCTCCCTCTCTGTCACTCTCTTCAAACTCCCCCCCCCCCCCTCCCTCCCCCTCTCTCCCCGCTCTCTCTCTCTCTCTGGTCCTCACTCACCCTCTCTCACTGACACAAACAAAAGCAGAAATCCCATGGCCTCTTGTTCTGTGCCTGCAGGCACTTGCAGAAAGAGGGGCTGTGCAAGCAGTCTGCCTCACCAACCCAGAAGGCCACATGCTGTGACACATGTACAGGGAACCCTGGGAAAGACAATCTGACATTCAGCCTTACCCCCCCCCCCCTGCAGTCCCAGTCCTTTGCTCTCTGCTCTCCACTCCTGCACTTTGCTTCAGTTTTGCTGTGTTTATTTTAGTAGCCTATTTACTGAGAAACACAAATCCTACAATTTGAAAAACATATTTAGATTCATTATAGGGAAAACTGACACTGAGTTCAAGCTGTCATCTTCCTGCCAAATCACAACTTTGTTTTTCAAAAGAAATCCAGAGGTGTAAGTGTAAGTGTAAGTGTAAGTGAGGTGAGGTCTAAGTGTGTGTAAGTGTCAGTGTAAGTGAGATGTAAGTGTAACTGTAAATGTCAGTGTAAGTGTAAGTGGGTGTAAGTGTAAGTAAGTGAGGTGTCAGTGTAAGTGTGTGTAAGTGTGAATGTAAGTGTAAGTAAGTGAGGTGTCAGTATAAGTATAAGTGTAAGTGTCAGTGTAAGTGTAAGTAAGTGAGTGTAAGTGAGTGTAAGTGTGTGTAAGTGTAAGTGTAAGTATAAGTGTGTGTAAGTGTAAGTGTAAGTAAGTGAGGTTGTAAGTAAGTGAGGTGTCAGTGTAAGTGTGTGTCAGTGTAAGTGTAAGTGTAAGTGTAAGTAAGTGAGTGTAAGTGTGTGTAAGTGTAAGTGTAAGTGTGTGTAAGTGTAAGTGTAAGTAAGTGAGGTGTCAGTGTCAGTGTAAGTGTGTGTAAGTGTGTGTAAGCGTCAGTGTAAATGTAAGTAAGTGAGGTGTCAGTGTCAGTGTAAGTGTGTGTAAGTGTGTGTCAGTGTAAGTGTGTGTCAGAGTAAGTGTCAGTGTAAGTGTCAGTGTAAGTGTGTGTAAGTGTGTGTCAATGTAAGTGTGTGTAAGTGTGTGTAAGTGAGGTGTAAGTGTAAGTGTGTGTAAGCGTCAGTGTAAGTGTAAGCAAGTGAGGTGTCAGTGTCAGTGTAAGTGTGTGTAAGTGTGTGTCAGTGTAAGTGTGTGTAAGTGTGTGTAAGTGTCAGTGTAAGTGTAAGTGTAAGTAAGTGCAGTGTAAGTGTGTGTAAGTGTGTGTAAGTGTCAGTGTAAGTGTAAGTGTAAGTAAGTGAGGTGTCAGTGTCAGTGTAAGTGTGTGTAAGTGTGTGTCAGTGTAAGTGTGTGTAAGTGTGTGTAAGTGTCAGTGTAAGTGTAAGTGTAAGTAAGTGCAGTGTAAGTGTGTAAGTGTGTGTAAGTGTCAGCGTAAGTGTAAGTGTAAGTAAGTGAGGTGTCAGTGTCAGTGTAAGTGTGTGTAAGTGTGTGTCAGTGTAAGTGTGTGTAAGTGTGTGTCAGTGTAAGTGTGTGTAAGTGTGTGTAAGTGTCAGTGTAAGTGTAAGTGTAAGTAAGTGAGGTGTCAGTGTCAGTGTAAGTGTGTGTCAGTGTAAGTGTGTGTAAGTGTTAGTGTAAGTGTGTGTCAATGTAAGTGTGTGTCAGTGTAAGTGTGTGTAAGTGTGTGTAAGTGTGTGTCAGTGTAAGTGTAAGTAAGTGCGGTGTAAGTATCTGTCTCTGCCTTTGTCGTATGAGAGTTTAACACCATATGAATCAATCCAACCTCTGAATGTATTCTTTGATATATTATCTCCAGATGCAGCCAGGCTTCGTCCATGGATCTAAACCTTTACGCATCATTTTTACATTTCCGGTCAGGAAATGATGTGTGCTATGTACAGTTGCTTTCTGTAATATCAGATCACATGACTGTCATTAGTCCTGCTGATGGTAATTGATGGCTTTGGTAATTGACTGCCTGCAGGACTACTACATACATCTTAGCTGGAGACTTCCATAGATGAAAACAAAAAGATCCAGTTCCAGTCTAGATCCAACATGTTAAGACAGGCTGTGTGCAGAGCAGATGGAGCATAATCTGTGATAGTGAAAGTTAATCCAATATTGGCATGGAATAAACATACCAATATTGGCTTAAAAGAAAACAACATGTAATAAACAAATCAAATGACAATTAAGGGAGAGGGCAGGAGTATTACTTAGTTTTCCAAAGTCTGCTTAGCGGATCACAGGATTAATTTTAGCAACACAGTCCCAACTTCAAAAACAAGCCTCCACTGTTTATCATTACATTATAAAGCCACTGCAGAGACCAGGAGCTGCCTGTTCAGAGATGATGACCAGATATTGTGTCTGGTTTAGCATTTCCTGTGGCTTCCACCTGGACCAATCTGGCTTTAGACGTACTGTATGGATTTGATTTTCTTTTATGACTTAGTATGTATTATTATTACTACTACGCATATTATACTATGGCAACATCTACAGTCACGCAATTCATGTATGTAGTACAGTTCAGGTGTGAATACTTCAAGAAGTGTGCTCCACTAAGCACTGGCTTTCCACGGCCACGTGGATCAGTCCATCCCAACCAACAGCTTGATGACATGAGACAGCCAAGCCTACAAACGATTCCAAGTGTTTCACTGAAAATGAATCCCATCCCGGCCCTGTGACTCGGCCCCACACCCCTCCATGCGAAGATGGGTCAGTGCATTACGCAACCATTTCTTATGTCACGTAATAGCCATAAAAACTCCTCTTTACTTCAGGAAGAGGGTTTGCTACTATTCTGGAGACAAAGTGTTTTGTATTCATATATTTGAAATGGTTTTGTGTCATTAAGTTTGCTGTTTATAGTTAAAATGTTTAGTTGAGCTAAAGTAAAATCTTGGTGAGGTTTCTCTCTCTCTCTCACCTGGTTATTCAGAAAGGCCTCGGCCTGCTTCACGTCGCGCATGAACAGGTGGAAGATGTGTGCCTGCACAAGCACCTCGCGGCGACTCTCCCACATCTCCAGCAGCTTATTCCAGCCTACGTCCAGCTTCTGGAGCCACTGCTGCAGGGCCGCGTAGGGCAGCGGCGCCTCCTCCGACTCCAGCAGCTCGTTGACCGCCTGCAGCCGCTCGTAGTCCTCCTCGTAGCGGCCGATCTCCTCCTTGAGCGCCGCGTGGCAGTTGATGAGACGCTCAGCCTCCTCCAGTGTGTTGGGCAGCTCATCTGCCGCCGCCGCAGTCTGCGTCTGGACCAACCAGGTCAGGAAGGAGTCCAGGTCCTGTTAGGAGAGAGCCACGCATGTTCACACTTCAGAGAAGAGATCCAATCTGCACCTAACTGCAACATCAGCTCTAGCCCTGAGTCCACTTAAAGTCATGTCTGCCACTCTAAATGAAAGCATCTGTTATCTTTATAAATGTGACAGAAATGTAATCACCTCAGAGCATCTGTATTCAAAGCATCAGTAATCACAATGATATGCTATCATAGCTATGCTCTGCTATGGAGAGTGTACTGTATAATAACATTAGAAATCCCAATGACAAAAATAGAATGAGGTTCCACTTCACAGTAAATGCAACAGATAAATAGTGAGCATCAGTAATCAAAGACAGCTCGTGACAGCCACAGATGAAATGGAGCTCCAGTGATATTTTACATCAGAAGCACAGAGGCTTCCAGGAATGCAGTTAGATCATATGACAACCACCTCTCTATAGGAAGAGGCTTATAAGGTCTGGGAGTGGAGAAACACAATCCTAATGGTGCCTGTCAGAAAGGTGTGTAATTACCGATTCCACATCCTAATGTGTCTAAGTGATAAGAATAGAAGAACAAACACTACTAGCCGTGCAGGAGAACTAGAGGCCCATCAGGCTTCAAGATCAGCCTAGCTATGCAGAGTAACTAGACTTACATCAGGCTTCAAGACCAAGCTAATTATAAAGAAGAATGACAGTTTAATCAGGCTTCACTATGAGGCATCAGCTGAATCTAGAGCATATCTGTTGACCTGGATGAACTGCTGCAGTCGCCCGGCCACTGTTAGCGAGTCCTCACAGCCCTGCAGTGTCCTCTTTAGCTCCTCCCACTCCAGGCTGATGCCCTCAAAGGGCACAAGCACCTCCACGGCCTTGTCCGGGTGTGAGGTGGCCAGCTCCTCGGCCTCCTGCTGCAGGTGCAGCAGTTTGGGCTCTAGCACGGAGAGGGCGCCCTCCATGGTGGAGAGCCGGCGCTGCAGGGCCAGCACGCTGCCCAGGTCGCTGCCCACGTACTGCGTGGCGTCGATGGCCTTGCGCTTGTCCTGGATCTGCGACTTGATTTCCGCACACTCCAGCAGGTAGTTCTGGATACGCAGAACCGAGTCCAGGTGGTCCTTCTTGTGTTCCACCAGCTCCACGATCCGGTTCCATCTGTTTGGGAGAACAACAGAGAACGATTCATGGTCCTGACGTGAGACTACTTGCTTGAGTTACTTAAGTTCACCATAATTAGATACTTTCCAATGGTTTAAGGTAATTGGTATATCATTTCAATTTGTATGGAAGTTGAAATTAAATAGTCTGTATTAGACTCAATATAATAACTGATTTTCATTTCAAAACCATGATGCTGTAACATGAAATATACTTTTTTCTGTATTGGGTTACCAAACACATCTATCAGCAGTGTACTTCAGTAAAGTAAGTTTCCTGCTAATAGAAAGTAAGTCTACAATCACAACGAATGATTCCAGCAGTGATCTAATGATGTTTCTGTGACGACTGTGACGGCCAATAAGCAGGCCTCGATGGGAACTGGAGTTGCATTGGGGTGTGTTCACTGCTCACTCTAGCACCCTGTGTGGCAGCCAAAACAGATGGTCCCGCCGAGAGACGCCATCTCTGCCAAGGTCGGAGCAGAGACGACCAACACAGCGCCCCACGCCAGCTCACTCGTCACTGCTCACGCTCCCCTGGCTCAATATGTCTGCCCCGAGGCCCTAGCAGCCAGCTCCGAGCGCTCATATGCTACCAGAACCCAGAGCAGCCGTCACCTTCCATGCCACTGAGCAACAGGCGTGTGGAGAGGGAGGGTTGGTGCGTCTATGAAACAGGCATCTATGAAGGGCTCTCTGGGGTAATCTGCGTCACAGACACCTGGACTCCAACAGATCAGCCATTCAGAAGGGAACTCAAATGGCTTTTTTCAGTGAGCTCAAGGAGGAAACCCTATAAATAGGGATACAGATGAATGGAGCAGAATCTGATCTCTTGGATTAAGGGTATCAGTGTGTATTTCAATACACTGACAACAGGTCCACTCGCTCGGATTCATCAACACTGTAGTGTTTACACAAGGCTCTCCAAAACAAATCTGCAAGACTATCTGACACGTACTCCTGCATTCTGGATGATAGATTTCCATCATCCATCTATCACAGTCACTCGGTAGATTAACAATGTCTACATGGAACTTTCTAAACAATTTCATGTTATTTTTGTGCACAATAATTTGATTTTCCTTCAAAAACATCTAGGTTGAAGTTAAAAGTTCTGCAAAAGTTGAACTGTATTTAAGCTCCAGCCTAGAGTGTTACTGCAGTGTAGACATGAAAGCACAGGGCTCGTATTCCATATTTTCCACAGCTGTGGTTTGTCTTAACAGGTCACTGGTGTTGAGGGACCAAGGTGCTGTTTGTGGCTGGGCGTGTTGGATCTTACCGGCTGTTGAGATGGTCCTGGCAGCCCCGGACCTCTGTGGAACTGGGGTGGCCGTTATCCAACAGCTGCTGCACTATTTGATTGACATCCAGTATCCTTCCCATAAGGCTGTTCATTTCCTGGTCCAGACTCTCGAACCTCAAACAAGGACAGCAATAGGGAAGAGATAATGAGACAGGGTTGCAGGATTCAGTAGAATTACAAGAAAAAACAAGGAAGTTACTAGAAAGTTAAAAATGATCTTCATTGTCAATGTTGTGAGCTTGTTTGTTTTACTTGTGTATCAACATCTAAACATCCACCTATCTATCTATCCATCTATCTATCTATCTATCTATCTATCTATCTATCTATCTATCTATCTATCTATCTATCTATCTATCTGTCTATCTATCTATCTATCTATCTATCTATTTATCTGTCTATCTATCTATCTGTCTATCTATCTATCTATCTATCTGTCTATCTATCTATCTATCTATCTATCTATCTATCTATCTATCTATCTATCTATCTATCTGTCTATCTGTCAATCTATCTATCTATCTATCTATCTGTCTATCTATCTATCTATCTATCTATCTATCTATCTATCTATCTATCTATCTATCTATCTATCTATCTATCTATCTATCTATCTATCTATCTATCTATCTATCTATCTATCTGTCTATCTATCTGTCTATCTATCTATCTCCATTTGTGTCTCCATGTGTGAGTATTGTGTGTCTTACCTGTGTGCCACCACCTCCACATCCTCCAGTTTCTCGGGCACCTCCATTTTGTTTAGCCACTGTTCCTTCTCGTCAATCCACACCTCGCAGGCGTTGACCTCGCTGAACATGTGGTAGACGGCGAGCGCATCGTGCAGCCACTGCTGTCTCAGCACGGCCACGTCCACCACCTCGGCGTACAGCTGCTCCACCTCGGCCGTGCGTGCCTGCACTTCCTCCAGCTGCCTGTAGGGTGGCGGTAGCGAGATGGCGTGCTTGCGTAGTGTGGCGGCGTTGGCGCGGTGCTTGTCTAGGCTCTCGCGCACGCAGCGGTGCTTTTTGAGCAGCGAGCGCGTGGAATACTCGTCGTGGCCGAAGTCCTCGCTGGACACGAGCCGGTAGATGTCCTGCAGCCAAGCCAGCAGGTCGTCGGACTCGGCGGTGAACTGGAAAAAGTCCAGCGCCTCCTGGAGGTGACCCAGACGTTGCGCAGCCTGGTCCTCCAGGCGCTTCCACTCTGTCTTGGCCTCCATGACACGCTCCTGGATGCCGCCCGTGCCGAAGCTCTTCTGCGTGAGGATCTGCTTGCCCTTCTTCATGGTCTGCTGAAGGAGCGAGCGTCGGCTCAGCAGCTCCCCCGCCAGGCTCTTGTGGTTCTGCAGCAGACGCAGCACGCTGCTCAGATCCTTGCCACACGTCTGCGTCGACAGGATGGACATCTTCTCCCGCATCCACGCCTCCGACTCCTCCAGCTGTCACAGTGACACAGTCAGAAGGGCAGTTTTCAAACACTCTTCTCTAACAAGGAGCAGGAAACTCTAAGTAAACTATGCCAGGAGTCATTTTTCAATTACATATTCAAATAAATTCAAATCAATTCATTTTTAGCGAAATAAGAAGCATAAAAACTTTTTTCTTGTTAACTTAGCCCAACAAAATCAGTTAGTTAGAGCAATTTAATTCTTCCTCCATCACATATGTTGCACTATGTCGGTTAACTGTGCCACATAAACAGTGAGCCCGCAGACAAAAGGCAGGTCTGTAATCTGTGGTTCACTAGAAATGCAGTGATCTGTCCCTAACATTTGTAACTATAACTCTAGTTATATAAAGGCTGATATGAGGCCCATTTGTTTTGGATAACTGTTTTGATATTTGTCCCCACCAAGTCTACTACAAGCTTCTACCTGCAAGACCGCTTTTGATAAGCAAGTAAACCCACTGACAGTGTGTGTGTGTTTGTGTGTGTGCATGTGTACATGTGCCTGTGTGTGTGTGTGTGTGTGTGTGTGTGTGAGTCCCACCTCCTCGTAGAAGGCCCAGAGTTGTCTGGATTCCTCTACCTTAGAGCGGCGCTTGTGTGTGTGTGTGTGTGAGTGTGAGTGTGTTTGTGTGTGTGTGTCTCACCTCCTCATAGAAGGCCCAGAGTTGTCTAGACTCCTCCAGCTCAGAGCGGCGTGTGGCTGCCAGCTGCTTCAGCTCCTCCAGGCACGTGCTCACATGGTTGACTCGGTTACAGATGACCTGCGGGTCACAGGGCTGGTAGCCTGCAGGACACAAACATACACACACACACACACACACACACACACACACACACACACACACAGACATACACACACACACACAGAGCCAATGGGAAACTGGCATGGGAATTGTTCGATTCACCGCAATGGCAACTGTGCCAATCTGGCCAGGCACAGCATGATGGGTATGAGAGTACACCTGCCCACAGTGTGTGACACACACACGCACGACACATGCCTTGCCATGGGAGAGGGGCTCAGACTCAGGGTGATAACTGCTACATTTTCAGCCTGAGTGGAGGACACAGGGCTTGGAGTCACAGACAGCAGAGAGCGTTTAAGCTTTGTGAGACACATGCTTGCCATCTTGTGGCAGACATGCAGTAAAAACTGCCCACTGGAATAAAGTCAATAGTTCCTTCACCGACTAACTTCTTTCAGCAACTGAAATATATAGCTACTTCAGCTCAGTCTAAAACTGCCTCTGATTTACATACTCCATCTAATGTAAGTCTATTTGACAAAAGATTGTCTGATACATGTTTCTAAAAGGAAAACTCATTGTTTTTTTTCTTTCTACAAAGTTAGAGCTGAAAAGAGGAGATTGTACACTTGAAGGATAATGAATGACATAGTATTCATTTATACAACATAGACCAAATAGCAAATCAGCAGCTAGCACTAACCTAATACTAGCACTAACCTAATACTAGCACTAACCTAATACTAACACTAACCTAATACTAGCACTAACCTAATACTAGCACTAACCTAATACTAACACTAACCTAATACTAGCACTAACCTAATACTAGCACTAACCTAATACTAACACTAACCTAATACTAACACTAACCTAATACTAGCACTAACCTAATGCTAGCACTAACTGAATGGGGCACAGTTTCACTTTCAGGTTCATTTACCTATGCCCCATTCAGTTATGTTAGCTGCTGGCTCACTATTCAGTCTATGTTGTATAATTTTTTACACTCAGTGACCTCAAACAATAGGGCTATGGATTGAGTCACACTGGACTTCTCCTTTAATGCCCATTTGAGGTGGTAATGCAGATATGAAGCTTCTAGGATTTAATAGATTTAATAGAATTCTAAGATTTAATAGAATTCTCATGAAATAATTCCATTCCATTCTGACTGAACTCTGTAGCAATCCATCTGCAGACACGAGCTAGGATCCTCAAGAAGAGTGTGTGAGAGTGTGTGAGACTTATGTGCACCATGAGCCCCATGTACTAATAACAGTAATTAGAAAGGGAGGATGGGCCAACTGCCTCATCCATAATGTCTTAATTACATCCACACTAAACACAGTCTAATAGGCTAGTGTGGCAGGCAAGCACACTTGCTGCCCTATACTTCCCACTACCCATGGAGACGACAGTGGAGTTGGAAACCACAAAAACATCAAATATCTGACTCCTCACACAGACAAGTCTGAATGACTACCTCACACAGAGTCCAGCTTTCCAGACATCATTTCATCCACTACAGTCAGGTCTAGTATTAATGATTTCCACAAGATAGATGACATTACTTTAGTGGATGAATAACTTACTTTTCCTTAACAAAGGGAAATCTGTGTGTGATCCCTCGACTCTGAACAGCAGTGTTTACCTATATACTCTGAACAGCAGTGTTTAGCAGAACTGTTCAACATAAGTGCAATGTAGCTGACTGTATTTTTCCTACAGGGGCAACCTGAGACCCGTGTCGCCCAGTGAGGTCTGCCCACTCTCTGTGACCTCTGACCTTCTATGGCGGTGAACTTGAGGGCAGCAGTGTTGAGGGTCTGTACCCTCTCCGCCTGCACTGAGATGTCTGCCTCCTGCAGACTGTGCTTCTGAAGCAGGTCATCCACCTCCAGCAGGTGTTTCCCAAAGTCTTTAGACAGCAGCTGCACCTAACGGAAGACGGAGGGGAAGGAGGGAGAGGAGAAAGAGAAAAGAAAGGGGGGGGACAGAGGACAGAAAGAGGGAATAGAATGCAGACATGAGAAATGTTATCATTCTGTGTGACATATCTGAATCCATTCACAAAAACAACATTCCTCCACACTTAAAAATCTCCCCAACTTAGAATCTCATTTCTATTAAGACACCACAAGGGGCATTGCTGTTTGATACCTGCATCTCCTCCATCCAGTCGATCATGTAGACCATCTCCTGGAAGGTCTTCTGCAGGGCCAGGTTCTTCTCTAGCCGAGTCTTGCGACCCACCACCAGCTCCTTGAGCAGCTTCCACTGGCCCAGGATGTTCTCCTTGCGAGCGAAATCCGTCGGATGTCGTAGTAGTTCTCTGCCTCCATCTCGCCCGCCAGCTCCACCACCACGCTGATGCGGTCCTCGTAGGATGAGATGTCCGCCTCAATGGCTTCATGCTTCTTCATCGCAGCCTCCACAGCAGGCAGGTCATAGCCAAAGTTGTCCTGAATAGACAAGGCAAGTCCTTTTTAAATACCAAACCAAAATCATACTCCATCTAGGAAGCACACAGCTCATAAATATCAACGTTATCTAGGTTTTAGTGAGATCTATTAGATTCTCACTACTGGATACAATTCATACAATTCACATATACTCACTAAAGAAGGCTTCATGCAACCAAGGGCATTCTTATTCAAAGAGGTGTTATTACCTCCACCAGGGTGGTTATGTTTTTACCACCGTCTGTCTGTCTATTTGTCTGTCTGTTTGTTTGTTTGTCTGTCTGTCTGTCTGTCAGTTTGTCTGTCAGTTTGTCTGTCTGTCTGAGCACAAAAAAACTTAAAAGTTAAAGTATTGCACAGATTTGGATGAAATTTTCGGGCAACATAGGTTTTCCGACAGAGAGCAGATGATTAAATGTTGGTGGTGACCTGGAACACTGTCTGGAATTTGTATTGGGTCAGTGACCCTACATTGCCTTGGTGAAGGTCTGCACTCTCCGAGTGCTTTTCTGCTGATAAATGTCTTATTCTTGCAGTGTCATCCTTACAGTTGAACATTTGCTCTGACTGCCACACCAACAAATCTGACTCTTTGGCCCTGCAGTGATGGTGCAGGCTTAGCTGCCCATAGGCTCAGGTTCACGACTGTGGAATGACTGTTTTCCTGCTTTGCAATAGTCTCAAGGACAATAGTCTCAAGGACTTTAACACTTTGAGTGAGAGTTCAACACCATCACATTTCGCACATGTTCACACTGGCACTATGTCCAACTCTCCAGACCTCTACAGCGCCACTCACCTGTGAGACCAGCCGCTGGTTCTCTTCAGAACTCTGCCGGGCCACTCACCTGTGAGACCAGCCACTGGTTCTCTCCTGACCTCTGACTCACCTGTAAGACCAGCCGCTGGTTCTCTCCTGACCTCTGCAGGTCTACTCACCTGTGAGACCAGCCCTGGTTCTCTCCTGATACCTGCAGGGCCACTCACCTGTGAGACCAGCCGCTGGTTCTCTCTAAACCTCTGCAGGGCCACTCACTTGTGAGATCAGCCACTGGTTCTCTTCTGATCCCTGAGGGGTCACTCACTTGTGATACCAGCTGCTGGTTCTCTCCTAACCTCTGACTCACCTGTGAGACCAGCCACTGGTTCTCTCCTGACCTCTGCAGAGCCACTCACCTGTGAGACCAGCCCTGATTCTCTCCTGATACCAGCAGGGCCACTCACCTGTGATACCAGCCACTGATTCTGATACCTGAGGGGCCACTCACCTGTGAGACCAGCTGCTGGTTCTCTCCTGATACCTGAGGGGCCACTCACCTGTGAGACCAGCCACTGGTTCTCTCCTGATACCTGAGGGGCCACTCACCTGTGAGACCAGCCGCTGGTTCTCTCCTGATACCTGAGGGCCACTCACCTGTGAGACCAGCCGCTGGTTCTCGTTGAGCCACGCCTGCCGCATGGTGGTCTTGTGGTCAAAGCGCTGGGCCAGTAGCTCCAGCTTCTCCTGACGAATCAGTTCCGTCCTTAAGGCCACGCCCCTCTCATGCTCCGCCTTCTCAAGCCGCTCCCACGCCTGTAAGTGCAAAAAGTAAAAAGTTGATGCGAGGAAACAGATCACCAAGTTCCCTAATAGAAACAGATCCATACACTTATGTGTATTCTCTACAATTAAAGAAACATTAATTTGGTTTCCCACACATGCTTGTAGTATGAACGCTATGAATCACATGCAAATCTGCTTAAGCAACCATGGTTTCAGGAAATGGTCCAAAGACAATAAGACACTCATAAGGTGGACTTTATGAACTCATGCTGTGTTCTCATAAGCTTCAATGACGCTAAGCCCCAAAAACTAACATGTAAAATAAACAACATAAGCTGCTAAGTTACTTAAACAAATTTTATAGATTTGTGATGGCACGCAATGACAGTGACTGTGCCCTATACTACTGAATCACTACACTGCTCAATCACTACACTGCTCAGTCGCTATACTGTTGAATTACTATACATGTGAATCACTATACCGTTGAATTACTATACAGCTGAATCACTATACTGCTGAATCACTACACTGCTGAATCACAATACTACTGAATGACTACTGAATGACATTACTGCAGAACCACTATACTGCTGAATCACTATACTACTAAATTACTGTTCTCCTGATTGACTACACTGGTGAATCACTACACTGCTGAATCACTATACTGCTATAGTGTGAAATGACTCATTCTGGACCAAAAGTCAGTTTGGTCACCTTGTTGATGTCCGAGATGAGTTTCCCCTCGTGAGGCACGTATGGCTTCTGGTTGTTGGCTCTGAGTTTGCTTTGGATGGTGAAGAGAAGCACCTCCAGGTTACCCTTCTCCTGGAACCTACACACACACACACACTAGTTATTTCTGCAACAGACGAATTAACCTAATAACGCTGTAGCCAATTCCACTGATTACAGACCAGTCTTTACTAGACCAGTCCTCTAAAACTATTTCTGTAGGATCCAAACTGAACTCACACCACATCAGCCATAGCCTGATACTCTCAACTACATACAGAACATTTCATGTTAATAAAGAAAGTTAGATAAATATAGGGAAAAACAAGTGTGTGTGTGTCAGCAGTGCTGACAAAGAGCTGAGAACTGGTGTGTGTGATGCTGATGTGTCAGGATGACGTGTCACCATGGAGCATATGCCAGAGCTTATGTAAGAGACCAGGGCTGCCTCTAGACAGCCAAGACACAAAGCACCTGATCTGCAGGGTCACACATCCAAGCACACACTGCAGCCACAGCTGGCCCACCTCTGGCCCTGATCTGGCTATCTTCCAGTAGTATGGACTATGGACCACAGGTGTATTACAAATAGCAGGCAAAAGCAAACATTTATAGATGTCAAAACAGTTTGTTTGTTTGGAGTCCACTATGAGCAAACAACACCAGTCTAAGGAGGTTGTTCTTCACAAATTAATATAGACCCTGGACTGGGAGTTGCTGTTTAGATCAAACAATCTGGAATGTTTACAAAGACAACACACAAACATTTTGAGAGAGTACCGGTGTCACAGTGCTTTCAAGAGGGAAGGAGATTTCACATGTTGTAATGTTGAAATCAACAGAAGCTGGTATTCCATCAGATCACCAAGAAAATAAGGTGTTGTTGTCCACTTAAAAATAATGCTTCTCTCATAAAATGTGCAATAAGAAACACACACTCTCACACACACACACCAAATTTTTACCGCAAGACAACAATAATGAAGAGAATTTCCTTCTATAGTCACTGAGATTCTCTTACTGCATATTACTCTTACAAGTAGTCAAGTCAAATTAGGCTTTGCAGGTCTAATTTGTGCTGATGTCTAAATGGTCTAGACACACATAGACTTCTGCTGAAAAGGGCAAGTGGTCACGTGATCAGGCGAAGCCGCAGGGCTGAAGGACTCTTCAGAATGGAGGAGAGGCCTCTCAGCACTGTGGTGGTGGAGTAGGAGCACCATGGGCACTGTGACACAGACACACACCACACACTACACTGAAGGGTGCAGTCATGAGTATAAGGAGGTGATTTGAGATGGTGTATATAATACCCAAACACAGAACACAATCATAGACAGACATCTCTGAGGAGTAAAGTACAGTTTATATACTGTACAAGACACTGGAGAGTGACGAGCAAACTCATCATGTGCATGTGTTTGGTTAAGATGAAGCAGGCCTCTGAAGTCCAGATAACCACTGGGAAAGGAGACACAACACACTTCAAATAATTTGACCTTCTGAGGAGAGGAGGGACCACAAAGAACTAAACTCTCTGACTCATGTCTGGTTGTTGTCAGAACAGTTAAAAACCTGTTGGTGATCTGGGGAAAATATATATATAATCAAACAGTGAGTAGTTAACCCCAGCCCCAGCCCCAGAGGGTAAGTTAGCCACCAACTCGGGGTCTGAGGGCCTGAATAGCGCAGTCACACACACACACACACACACAAAAAAAACACACACCCACACTAACCACCAACCCAGCTCCAGAGGGTCTGAGTAGTACGGTGCTGTTGCAGGCTTTACCAACAGAGACAACAACAGGGAGAAATCAAGACAAAAACACACACACACACACTTGATCACCATGACAACCTGCTGAAGGGCTGCACTCCAAGAGGCAACTCAGAGTGAGTCAGAGCTCCTCAATGAGATCATGGAGAGGTCTCAGAAAGGTCACCTCACAGTCACCGCAGAGGTCACAGAGACACTGCTGGCTTTTTAAAATGCATCTCGAGCAATCAAATCACAAATGAACTACGCAAAAAAACATGTGTAAGCAACTAGCAACACTCACTGCAAACATTTAACCATTCGTCGATATGGTCTGGGATGTATTAGACCACACTGGAACACAAATGGTGAACCCCAGTTTGACAACCACTGATGTCAAGCATGTAGGCCATGTGGACCATGATATGTCTTGGCTGTCACACTGTAAGACATCTGTGAAATATCTTAGATTGGACTCAGAGATGTATTACAAGCATATAACACAGATCCTTTAGAAACATCATACATGTCTCTTAGAAACATCATACAGGTCTGTAGGAAACATTATACAGATGTCTTAGAAAAATCTTACAGCTTTCCTGGAAACATCTTACAAATGTCTCAGAATTGTTTAAGACCTATTTTTCAGGTGTCTCAAAGTCGTCTCTCAGACAGGACGTACTTGATGGGCTTCTCGATGGTGCAGTACGTGGTGAAGGCCTGGAGTTGCTGTTGCACGCCAGTGAGCGAGTTGGCAAACTTCTGGTTGCTGATGATGCTGATGGTCTTCTCGATCCACTCCAACAGCTCAGACGCCAGAGCCTCATAGCGCTCAATGATCTTCTCCGCCTCAATGGCGTTGTCTAAGACCTGGGGTCACAATCAGACATACAATTCAAAGATGAGATATATTTCATCATAGCAACATTTCTGGAGCATCTTGTATCTACGTGTTGGCTTCACTGGGGTAATCTGGTGGTTCTCTCAGTGTGTATCTATCTCTGTGCAGATGATACATTTTACACCACATTAACACACACACACACACACACACATAAAGATACTCATTAGATGTGAGCCTATGCATTGACTTGCCATGGTAGTCTGAGGCATGTTTGGGAGGTTCAGCTTTTCTCCATGTCTCTTACCTTTCCTATCCTCTTTCCCTCCACTATAAGTGCTTTCATTTTGGAGAAGTAGTGGTAGAAGGAAACCACATAGGTTATGATGGACTTCTCATCAGGGTTCTCTGTGTTCACATCTGGGGAAGGAGAGGGGTGTTAGTTATCTGATGGGAGAAGGGTGGGAATTGTCAGACCAAGGTCGCTGTAATCTCATATCATACCATAATCTCGCTAATCTCACACCATGCCGTATCTAATCTGAGATCTCTCCCCAATCCCAGAAATACCCTGTTAAACACAATCATCTTCTCTGTCTTGTTCCACTTGGGGTGACTAAGGACCTAAGGGACCCTGACTATGACAGGTGGGGAATGTGTTGATCCTTTTGACGGATACCTTCCGGGTCCAGGAGTTTGGTGAGGCCGAGGCTCTGCTCAGCGACGTTGAAGGCTTGCTGGAGATTGTAAGTGGCGTTGGACCGGGCCAGCTTGTGAAACTCAATTAAATCCGGTCTGGAAACATGAGAGGGAATCAGTTTGAGAGACCACTTTGTGATGATGAAACATAGACCTTCCATACTGTAATACTCTATGCAATCTTATCTGTGTGAGTATGTGCTTGTGCTCACAAGTAGAGCAACAGTGTGATATGGCAGGCTACGGTACAGGTACAGTACTTCAACACAGATTCATGAACATTCATGTAGGTGTGTGCGCATGTGTATGTGTATGTGTGTGTGTGTGTAAGTGTGTGTGTGTGTCTGTGTGTGTGTGTGTGTGTGAGCTGACCTGTGTCTGTGGATGAGTGCGTTAAAAGCCAGACCATCCCTCCAGCAGGTGGTGAAGTTATGGATGTTCACCTCAGGGTACCTGCACAATAACACAACTCTCTTATCATTTCATCAACATGGCAAACACTCACACACACACATAAACACATGCACGAACATGCACACACACATATGAGCGCATATGCACACACATGCATGCGCACACACACACACACACACACACACACACACACTCCTCATGACATCAGGACAAAACATCAGTACTAATGACATAAACAGAGGAAAGCAATTTCAAATTCTTGTCCTAGTAGTTTCGAGGCTTCACATAACAGCCAGATCTCTAAACATAAGATGCCGATCTCTACATCTCAGCAAATCAATTACCCTCTCCTCTAATGAAACCTGATAGCTGACTATGGCATGCTGAAGACTATGGAATATCATGGCTGTGGGACTTAAATTGTGTTTCCTACTGGGACCACTGGGGCTTTCAAGAAAACACACACACTGATCATGACAGCTACAGTACTGTAGAGGCTTCTCAATGATTAGTAGGCAGTTAGTCCTTAAAAGCACACCACACTGCGAATGAGCCCCGGGCCCCACCAAGCCTGTCCCTACTGTTTACTTGTTATTTACACCATGCAGTCCATCACTGCACCAATAAGCAATAATGATGGCATGAAAGCTCTGTCTAATGAGGTGCACTGCTAGATGGCAGCTAATGTCTCATGTAGCCTGTGTCACTAAGACAGAGGGCTAATGTCTAATGTAACCTGTGTCGTTAAAGACAGAGAGCTAATGTCTCATGTAACCTGTGTCGCTAAAGACAGAGAGCTAATGTCTCATGTAGCCTGTGTAACTAAAGGCAGAGAGCTATCTCATGTAACCTGTGTCGTTAAAGACAGAGAGCTAATGTCTCATGTAACCTGTGTCACTAAGACAGAGGGCTAATGTCTCATGTAGCCTGTGTCGTTAAAGGCAGAGAGCTAATGTCTCATGTTGACTGTGTAACTAAAGGCAGAGCTAATGTCTCATGTAGCCTGTGTCACTAAAAGCAGAGAGCTAAAGATGCAGACTTGCAGCAGTGCGCTTGGGAATCAGACTCTGGCCAAGTGATTGACAGACAACCATGCTGAAACAACACTGTTACTTGTGGGCAATGAGGCTGAATCTCATGGGCCACAGGTGTGGGTTTACTGGACCAGGGGTTAGATCATTGTGGGCTGTGGTTCTGGATCTTATGGGCCACAGGCCTGGGTCTAGCGGCTTGATCTTTAGCGGTTACAGCTCTGGATCTTATGGGTCAGGGGCGTTGATCCTTATAGACCACAGGTCTGGTTCTCATAGCCCGCCAGCCTCAGTGTGGTGGACCATGGATCCAGTTGTTCTGGGCCACGGGTCCTACAGTCTATTTGTGGACCGCAGGTCTTACCCGGCTGTTTTCATCTGGCACCACAGCAGCAGAGCATCCTTGGCTGAGCGTGTCTCTCTGTTGTCCTCTGTCTCAATCTTGATCACCTGGATCTGAGCGTGGACGGACCAGGAGAGAGGAGAGAAGGAAGAGAGAGAGGAGTGAGAGGAGAGAGGGAGCAGGAGAGAGGAGAGAGAGAGAGAGAGAGCTGCCTGTGTACACATGATGAAACCAACATGCTCTTCACACTGCACTGACACAAGGAAAAACTTCAGCTGAAACATGATTATGATGATGGTTGGTTAACATACTGTACTATGTGCTGACTATATGCTATTCCGGATGGATGCAGTCACAACTATGGTGGTAACATGGCAGATCAGGAACCTGGCTAACATGCTAGTAACCTGAAAACTGTGGGTTTGAATCCTGGCTGCCACAGTTATGCCCCTGAGCAAGGGACTTAACCCTAAGCTGCTGTAGGGGAGACTGAAGTAATTGACAGTCGACAAATGTAAGTTGCTTTGGATAACTGACATGAGATTGGTAAGTGTGTTTATAATTAGTGGTTCTGTGATATCATTAGTAATTTAGTGACACCATGATCGAATTAGCCCAAACTGATTCTTTCACTACAGCACTGTAAGCATGGCTTGACTGTGCAGAGTGCTTCTCATCCTTGTGAGCACACTGACACACAGACATCAATCTGACTGATCCCCTCAGCTCAGACACATTCGTCCTAAAGCACCACTCTGTCTATAACTCACACACATACACACACATGCAGGCACACACACACACACACACACCCAGAGGACAGCCTAATGAGGAATACTATGGGCTAGATAACATGTGAGAGTGTGTCTCTTTAGCATGTGTCCAAGTGAGTAAACATGGCTTGCTCTAAGTGACAGCTCGTGACGTCAGGCGACTCCAGGAGACCCAGCCTGCCCTCATCATAGATGGCAGCCAAAGATGGCAGAAGAGATTAATGGGAAACCTTTCTGGCTGGCACACCCGCCTCAACACTGGGCTGGTGCTGTTGTGGATTACAGCCGGGCTACAAAGGGCTTGCTAACAAAGTGTCCCATTCGTAGAGTGTAACGTGGTAAAGAAGACTGGGCTAACTTTGTTTTTGAATGTGCAATCACACATGTCTAGCGTAGCCAGTATCAGTGTCATTAGTGGAAACACGATAGGATCCATGAATGGATCACAAATGCAAAGACACAGCCTGAAACTGAGTGGATAAGAAAACAAGGGGTGACCAGGTCACGGCAGATTCTGTCTCTGGATGTGTCCACATGAGTCTGTGTCAGTGTGTGCAGCTCAGGGGGAAAAGCAAAACAAAAAAGTGATTTCATTAGTTACGTGTCAACTGGGTCATGCTAACTCGCTAAAAACCTTATATGGTGCTAGCATGAACACTACATTACTTCAAGGTGTGATGTTGACACTGACACTGTTCCCATAGAAACTGTCATTTGTAAAACACTGTTTAACAGATCTTACGGAGAAGTAAAACACAGACACTGTAATGTAATTCAATCACCTTTTCAGGTCCGCATGACAGCAGATAATCTACTACGCCTCTGAGACTTCTGAGATATGCAGCACAGTCCCCAGGGTATTGCTGTCATTAATCTAAGCTCAATCGATACCTAGCCTTAGCCCTGCTATTGCTAAATATACCTCCAGATCAAGACTAGAGTCTCCTCTTCATCTGGAGGGAGATTCTATTCCAAAGGCTCACAGACAGGACGTCTTTTCTCCAAGTCTCTCCAAGTGAATCCGTGCATTGTGAAGCAGGTCAAAATGACCACAGAAGAAAGTAACTGCTTAAGGAGTGAAACACCTGTAAGGTTGTTTGCAAAAGTGAGAGAGGCAGATGAGAGCTTGGATTCGGCTGTTTTCTCATTATTATCCTTACCTTTTGCTTTTCTTCCTTCTTTCTCTTATTCCTCTCTTTCTTTGGCCACACTGGTCCTGTCCCTCACTTCACTTTCTGTCTCTAACCCTTTTCTGTTCTTTTCCTGTCATCTCTCTCTCTCTCTCTCTCTCTCTCTCTCTCTCTCTGTAAGATTATACAGTATGAGTGTGTGTGCTTCTGAGTGTGTACGTGAGAGTGTGTATGTGTTTGAGTCTTTTTGTGTGTGTACGACTGCTTGGGTGTCTTTGTGTGTGTGTGTGTGTGTGTGTGTGTGTGTTGTGTGTGTGTGTGTGTGTGTGTGTGTGTGTGAGCGCTGCTGCAGTGGCTGGGGCTTTACCTGCTGACTGAGCAAAGCAAACTCTAACAGAGCGAGGGAGGAGACTGGAAACGTGAGGAGAGGAGGGGGGGGCAGAAAGAAAGAAAGAAAGAAAGAAAGAAGGGAAAAAGGAAGGGAAGGGAGGGAGGTAGGATATTCACAATTGAGAAAGGAAGGGGAAAGAAAGAGATAATGGGAGAAAGGCAAAGAAAAATAGACAGAAAGAGAAAGAAAAAGAAACAGCAAGCAAACACGCTAAACTCCACAGCAGCAAGAGAACCCGCAGCTGGCTAAACAAACAGAAAACAGATAGCTCCATCATAACAGGCTAGAGAATGAGAAATAAAAAGAAAGACTTTTGGAAGCAGAACCTAAGCAGACGGTTCGGTATTAGATGATTAGATGATGTGGAGAGAACAAGAGAAAGCAGAGAGCAAGTGTGTGTGTGTGTGTGTGTGTGTGTGTGTGTGTGTGTGTGTGTGTGTGAGAAAGAGAGAGGGAGAGAGAGAGAGAGTCAGTCAGTAAGGCCTGCCCCACCCCTGGCTTCAGAACTGGAGTTGCACAGCAGTACAGCAGCATAGCGTAGCAGTAGCATAGCATAACGTAGCATAGCATAGCATAGCATAGCATAACTCAGCAGCAGCACAAGCAGCCAGAGCAGACAGCTACAGTAAAGAGCTCCACTTCACTCGGCTCAGCACTGCTGTGTTCTGCTCTAGTCAGATTCTCTTCTCTTTTCTCCCTCTCTCTCTCTCTCCCTCCCTCCCTCTCTCTCTCTGATGCTCTCTCTGTAAAACTCCAGCCTCCCCACGCACCGCATGCAAAATTCACGAGGCCATACAGCCATACAGCCCTCCTGCTCACTGCTGCTCGCTGCTACTGCTGCCTTCAGCCTCCAGCCTCCAGGCTTCATGCCACTCCAGGGGTGGCGCTGTGCCAGGCAGGGTGCCCTGGCAGGGCTCACCCACAGCTGCTGGGGTACAGGCAGCGAGAGGGCAGGGGCAGCAGGCTGCTGAAACAAGCCAGGGGCACTGACTACACACACACACACACACACACACACACACTCACACACAAATATACACATAATAGATAGATCGATAGATAGATAGATAGATAGATAGATTGATTGATTCATTGATAGACAGATGCACACTCATTCACAGATGAACACACATTCAGAGACAAATTCACAAATTTACACACACACTCATCCTCACAAACACACACACAAGCACACACACACACTCTCCCTCTCTCTCCCTCAGTTGTCCTCACCCATTCGGGGCTGTGCCCTGAACCTCAGCACCTCCCCTCCCTCTGCCAGCGCTGCATTTTCCTGACTCATGTTCTCAAACACGACGCCAGAGCCATCACTCTCCTCCCTGCCTGCCACTCACACCCAACAACAACAACAACAACAACAACAGCAGCCATCACACCGAGAGAAGCGGCGCAGCGTCTTACCGTACGTGTCTACCACCGTGGAAGCATCCCCTGCCTGACCTGCTGTGTGTGTGTTCATGTGTGTGAGCGAGGAAGAGGAAGAGAAGGTCGTGCTCGTGTGTGTGGCTGCAGGCATGGCGGCATTGGGAAGCAAAGCCTGCCCTTGTCTTGTCTTCTCTCTCTCTCTCTCTCTCTCTCTCTCTGTGCTCTCTGACTTGCAGCTGCCCCGCCGGGGAAGAGGTGACATTCAGATGGTGCCGGCACTGTATACCTTCCCCGCGTCACACACTGATGATGCGGCAGCTTTTACCACAGATCCCTGTCGCACGCTGGATACACACTATATCACTTGTCTACTGACAGGTGTTATGGCATAAGGTGTTTTTCCCCATCTACTGTTTCTCGGCCCATTTACATGGGGGTAGGTGGGGGGTATAGGGTTAGGAGTGCTGCTGTGTGAGGGAGGGAGGGAGAGGGAGGTGAGGGCGTGCCAGCTGGCATTCCTACGCTTTTCCCCCTTTAGTGCTGCTGATGGCCTGCAAAGCAAAGTGCGGAATCTTGAGTCATCATCGGTTAAACACAGAAGAGAGGAGACTAAACCTGGGCCTTGGCTGCACTTGCTTGCCTGCTCACCCTGCCTGCCAGCCCCCTCCCCTGCCCACCTCACCTGCCGCCCCCTCCCCTGCCACCTCACCTGCCACCTCACCGCCACCCACCTCCCCCTCCCTGCCCCCCCCCCCCCACCTCCCTGCCCCTCCCTGCCCCCCCCCCCCCTCCCCTGCCACCTCCCTGCCCCCTCCCTGCCCCCTCCCCTGCCCACCTCCCCTGCCCACCTCACCTGCCAGCCCTCTCCCTGCCCACCTCACCTGCCAGCCCCCTCCCTGCCCCCTCCCCTGCCCACCTCCCCTGCCCACCTCCCCTGCCCCCCCCCTGCCCCCCCCGCCCCCCTCCCCTGCCACCTCACCTGCCAGCCCCCTCCCCTGCCCACCTCACCTGCCCACCTCACCTGCCCACCTCACCTGCCCACCTCACCTGCCAGCCCCCCTCCCCTGCCCACCTCCCTGCCCACCTCACCTGCCACCCCCTCCCCTGCCCACCTCCCTGCCCACCTCCCCTGCCCCCTCCCCTGCCCCCTCCCCTGCCCACCTCCCCTGCCCACCTCACCTGCCAGCCCCTCTCCCCTGCCCACCTCACCTGCCAGCCCCTCTCCCCTGCCCCCTCCCCTGCCCACCTCCCCTGCCCCCTCCCCTGCCCCCCTCCCCTGCCCACCTCCCCTGCCCCCTCCCCTGCCCACCTCCCCTGCCCACCTCACCTGCCAGCCCTCCCCTGCCCCCTCCCCTGCCCACCTCCCCTGCCCACCTCCCTGCCCCTCCCTGCCCCCTCCCCTGCCCACCTCCCCTGCCCACCTCACCTGCCAGCCCCTCTCCCCTGCCCACCTCCCCTGCCTTTAAGTACACTACAAATGCCATGCGTAGCTGTCAAGGATACAGTACTATACACTCACACATAGTGTGTTTTACACACACACACACACACACACACACACACACACACACACACACACACACACACACACGTCCCTGATGTAAGCCACAGGGAACAGGTGTTTGAGGACAGAAATCAAACACTCCCAGTGGGTTTAAAATCACACACACACAATCACACACACACATATACGCACACAGACATGAGCATCAAACACAGGGATGTAGGAGAGAAACAGCGCCCTAAGAGCGATGAAAAGGTCAGTGTATCAGTCAGTGGGTGGTGGGTTAGAGGTTGGTCTCTGGGTCTAAAGGCTGCACTAATACTGCATTTTGCTATTGCTGCAGGGTATCTCACAGAGAGCAGCATTACACATTGGGGTTATTTAGCAGAGTTCAAAACTGAGAGAGAAGTAAATCAGACCCTCTTATTTCTCTGTGCTGCACTGAATCTACATCTGGGGTGAGATGGAACTCATGCAAGTAGTGTGTGTACCGCTTGTGTTTCACCTCAATTGAAAATGAACTAGTCTGGACTTCCTCGAGAATGATACAAGAATGATTCCAGAGTCTCCATAAACTAATTTGTGTGAGCTTCCAAAAGGAAGGTGGATTTGGAAGGCGGGGGGGGGGGGGGCTGCATACCTGGAAGCGAAGGATGATGGTCCAGATAAGGCCAAGGGTCAAACGGTGGTTGCCGTCGACAATGTCGTGGGAGCCGACGTTCTCGAGGTGGACCCGCTGTTCTTTGAGGAACTGCAGAGCCTTGTCTACGTTCTCCAGACAGTGGATCCGCATGCGGCCACGAGTCGGCCTTGGCTATGGAACACAAGAGAGACAAGCACCATCAGAACGTAATGTGGATCCTTACCATGACACACTCTCAGCTTGTGGAGAGTCATCACACAGCACTATCCCCTACAGACTAACAGAGAGTGACAGACGTGGCAATGAGCGAATTTTTTTTTTTTTTTACAAAGCAGTCTAAATGTATTTCGAAGCGACTTTGATTTAACGCTTCTGTAACCTATCCAGTGTAGATGGCAGAATACTATATACATCTATATTTCCTATATAAACCTGTAGCAATTACATGTTACAAATTACAAAGATGTGTAGTAAAGTGGAGTGCAGTAAAATGCATTGTAGTGTAGTAAAGTGTAGTAAAGTAAAATGACCTACCAGCATCTCTCCAGACAGGACCTCCAGGAGCCTCGTGAGCATGTAGCCGTCCCGCAGGTCATTGTACAGGTCAGCGATCCGGCAGGAAACTCGTGCCAGGTGGGAATTAACCCATTTGGTGAAGGTCTTCTTCTGAACAGCATCTCTCTCGTCTGCACAGAAACAGACAGAGCACTGTCAGTTAATATCCAGTAAAGGCTGCTTTCTCACAGATTCACTAGGTCAAATCCCTTGTATACTCAAACTAAGGAACTGTACTTCCTGCAACTAGACATTCTGATGACCAGTATGGGCAACATTCTCAAAGAAACTTCTGGTTGTACAGCATTCAGACATCAATTTCTAACGACTAACCACTTTGGCTGCAGAGGAGATAGATGCGTTCACAAGCTAACTAGACTGTAGTGAATGGGCAATTCTTTCACTGTATACACAGAAGGTAAAGTAAATTTCTACACTAAGAACTTCATTTTTGCTTGATTAAGTTTGAAGTGTGTACTACAGATAAATTACTTGTCGTGCACAAGTTAAGTACAGTATGGTGCAGTCCTGGTTAAATGCAGTATAGTTCAGTCCTGGTTAAGTACAGTATGGTGCAGTCCTGGTTAAGTGCAGTATAGGTCAGTCCTGGTTAAGTATGGTACAGTTCACTTCCAGTTAAGTACAGTGTGGTTCAATCCTGGTTAAGTACAGTACAGTTCAGTTCTAGTATAGCACTCCTCCGTTCCAGTTAAGTACAGAATGATTTAGTCCTGAGTAAGTGTGGTACGATTCAGTCCTAGTTACATAGAGTATGGTTCAGTCCTAGTTAAGCATGATACAGTTCAGCCAAAGTTAAGTATGGTACAGTTCAGCCCTAGTTAAGTATGGCACGGTTCAGTCCTAGCTAAGTATGGTACGGTTCAGTCCTAGTGATGTATGGTATGGTTCAGTCCTAGTGATGTATGGTACGGTTCGGCCCTGGCTAAGTATGGTACGGTTCAGCCCAAATTAAGTATGGTACAGTTCAGCCCTGGTTATGTATGGTATGGTACAGTCTTGATTAAGTATGGTACGATTCAGTCCTACTTTAGTACAGTATGGTACAGTCCTATTTAGCCACTGAATGCACCTGCTAGCGCTTTGATGCGGGAGCACTCAAAGAGCTTGGCGCTGGTGGTCTCTGTCTCCCAGTGGCCGGTGCTGACCGGACGGTTGTTGTTGTTGAGCTGCCGCTGGGCCTCCGCATTGTCCAGATCCGTGGAGGCATTGGCCATGTCGCCGGATTCCCCACTTCACCCTACAGGAGAGGGATGGTTGGAGAAGAGAGGGGGACAAGGGAGGGAGAGGAAAGAGGGGGACACAGAGACAAGGGAACGGAGGAGAGAGATGTGGACGAAAGGTTAGTCATCCTTGTTGGTTGCACTTTTGGAGTTCACTGGTGCGGTTCAATCACAAACTCTCAAGGGCAAAAAACATACACAAACAGCTCAGTTCACAACACCACTTCTCTAGGCTTTGTCATCTTGCTGTGTGTATACACTTGGTCACACTGGTGCCAACAAAAACCATTCATCTCTGAGGGTTGGGTCCTGCACTTTCCCTTCTACCCTTCAGATAAAACTTAATAAAGCTGAATTAGATACACAACAAATGGGTTACACTGAGGCAAATCAATGAGATCCACCCCATCCCCAAATCTCCCCTTTCCTTAAGAACAAAATGCCCCAGGACATACTGTCAGAAATACATAAACAAATGTATTCATTCTGACAATTGTATTCTACAACCAGGACCACTGCTCTATTCAAACTCAGTGAAGGTAGATAACACTATTTGTGATATTATGGAGTAAATGTATGTAGTGGGAATCTTCAATTAATATAATCCTATATTCCACCCCCTCCTTTCATTGTGGTGGTCTCCTCCCCTTCTCCATGTGAAGCCTCAAGGCAGATTTTTCTTTGTTTACCATCTGAGTAACGGTAGATATTTACCCCTAAAGTACCCAGAAAACAACAAGAAAACAGTTGCAGCCAAGAGAACCTCTGATCTTTTCCAAGGCCACTCTGAGTGGTTTTATTCCTCTAATTTCTCCAAATGTATTTCATTCATTGTGAGAGGAGTGTGAGGAAAAAGAGCCCTTCCCCAATCTGCCCATCCCCCACACACGTACCCCTCAGCAGCCTCTGGGGCTCCCCTCCCATCCCCCAGCATTGGGCACACACACTCCTCCAGCCTCCACACTTGGCTCGCCATACAATACATCATGCAATGCATTCATATCAACACTTACACACACACACACACACACACATACAGTGTTTCTCTCTCTCTCTCTCTCTGGAAAATGTATACATAGAGTCTTGGAGACGTCTCCTCTCCTGTTGATGTTGACCCACATTTGAAAAGAACTGAGTAATTAACCTATTCCAACTCCCTTGTATTTTACAATATTTGTATTTCATCAGCGTGTTGAAAATGACATGAAATCAACAAATGGTCATGGTGTGTGACAGCAAACACACAGAAATGTTGGCGTTTAGACTCTCATGACATCTTAGTGCACAAAACCTGCGCTAGCCACCTATGCCTCCTATAGCATGTACAGTCCTTATATAACCAGGCCCTTAGACTAATACATTCCTTAAGCATTACCTACATGCTACCTGAGGTGGGTGGCATGTGTTCAAATAAAGGGAGACACTGGCTGAGCAGTGAGAAGCATATGGCTGATATACATGTGATAGACACATGCCAGTCTACAGCAGTAATACTGGCAGCAACATACACACACGCTGCAATGGCAGCAGTTTCACAGCCGACTCCAAGGAAATGTCAGAATCGCCTCTCAGACAGGCGGAGCAGTGAGAGACATGCAGCAGCTTGGCTGGAGGCCTTTGGGAGTGTCTCTGCTCTCTGATCAAAAAAGGACACAGCTCAAGTTTTTTCTGTTTTGTTTTGTTTCAACATTCAACCAAGAGGAACAAAAGCACTAATCTGAGAACATTTTGTCACTACATCAAAAGCAGCTGCCTGTATATTCCCCGACTCCTCACTTCCCAATTAGGTTGGTAAATCAAAGAGTTTTAGTGACTGTAACTCATGAGTGGAGACTGATGCGGGCCCTGTGAGGGGCCTGTGCACTGGGCCCCATATTCTTTGCACTGCTGTCTCTAACTTAGTGTTATGCCTTGTTGTGTTGTGTGACTAATTTCACATGAGACGAATGTTACTGAATCCCATTTCAGCCTTTTTCCCCAAAATACTGCATGAGAACATAAATTTGAGCATGTTTCTATCAGTATATGGCATGTTTGTATGAGGTGTGTGTGCGTGTGTGTGTGTGTGTGTGTGTGTGCGTGTGTGTGTCTGTGTGTGTGTCAGAAGAAGAGAGTGAAGCATGTGTAGTGAAGCATAAATATGATATTCCACAGCTCAACGCGTTCTAGTGGGTTCAATCTCACCCCCCCACCACCACTTCACTCTGGGTGAAGTCAACGAGCCACCACAGATGGCAGCCGGACTTGGGCCAGACCTGGCCTGAACCGAGCCCAGACGCGATCAGAAAGGGCCCCAGCTGTGGGAGATGAGCTGAGGAGAGGCAGGGGGGGTTCCCACCATCAGTGCAGCGCTGCCCTAAGGACTTTCAGCATGGTAGCGGAGGCTTCTCTCCAGCACAGTCCACCACAGCAATGCGTAGTGATCTTATCAGAAACCACTGTGTAACACACGCATACACACAAGGAAAGCACACATACCCACACACCAAAGGCTGTTTTATACAGACGTGCTCACACAAGCACGCAGACACTCTAACTAACACGGCCTCCACACATGAACAAATGTGCTGTACATTTCTAGAGGGGCAATTCCACAGAATACTGACTTTTCATTTCCATAACACCAATGACATGTGATGGTACTGTGTCATGTGATGGTACTGTGTCATGTGCTGGTACTGTGTCATGTCATGGTACTGTATCATGTGAAGAATTACAGGACATTTGAGCATTTGCTATTTTTGGCTGTAGAACTTACATGACCACTACACTATTACACAGCTACACAGCTATTGAAGCACTATTGAAGATCGATCATAAAGAACACGAATAAGGGCATGATCCATGCTTATCGAGAGAGAGGCCCAGGTCTTAATCTAGTCCAGTCATAAGGCATCAGTTTGGGCCTGATCCGGCTCTGATCTGGCCCATTTGATTCAGAGGCAGGTGCTAGCGTCTCAAGGTTAGGGGGTGCAGGAACCCCACTGGGCATGCCTGAGACTGACTCTAATTTCCACGTTCAGTCCAACCCCAGCAGTGCTGGGACAAGAAAGGAAGACACAGTTTGTCCTTGTCCTCATCTGCTGTCCTTATCAAGCCTCCCCTTTCTTCCATTCTTTTTTTAAACTACGTGTCTGTCTGTCCAGCCGGCCGTCACCCGGTGTCTGCTAGTGTGACAGAGCCCTTGCCTTGGGGTTGCCTCTGACATGGGAGGCGGCCCACTGAGGGGTAAACAAACACATCTGTCTGTGAAGCAGCCCCCCTCCGGCTCTCACTCATGAGGAGGGAGGAGGGGGACCTTATGGACAGAATTATCACCGTGGGACCCGGGGCTGTATTCAGGGCCACTTGCATTGGTGGGATGACGTGACAGCTACAGTCTGACTCTGAACCCAGAAACCCAGATATTTACCTCTGGCAAGGAGGTTATGTTTTTGATGTGGTCATGTCTATTTATCTGCCTGTAAGCAGGATTCTGCAAAGACTTCCAACCATGCATTAGCATGAGTCTTTGTTCTAGATCTGACACACAGTATTGAAATAATAAGGGAAGTTGGCATTCCCCCACATCCCCCTCTTGCTGTACATGTTTAGGACTGTGTTCTAGGCTTGGGTCTGGACCACACCAGATCTATGGTTAGTGTCAACCAAATAAGAGAGGAACCTGGATCACTCACTGAAGTAAATAACAACTTCACAGTTTTGCATTTTGGTTAGCACCACCATTCGCGGTGATCGTGCTGCCTGAAAATGGTGTTTTCATTTCTAAAGCTCTTCTGTCTTTGTACCTCTGTCTTCTAATTATTTGTGCAAATACAAGAAAAAAGCTGCGAGTGCAATGGAGATCTGTCAAACACTGGAGAAGTGTGATGCCGTGATCAGAAGAGCTGCAGTTACACAGAGGAGTCTGAAGGCCCTTTATCTTTTGCTGCCTGACTGCTGCAAGGAACTCTGCCATTTCCTGATGAAGCTGGGTGAGGTTGTATGTCAGCTGTGATTGTAATCATATATACTTTCTTTGGCACTAAATTTAAATTCACTTATTCTGTGCGTTATGTTGACCATGAAAAGTCACTCCCATAGTTAAATGATCATCTCCTTACAAGAGTGCGTGAAAATCTGTTTAAGGTTTTAAGGGCAAGGGTGAAGGAGTATCCAAAAGACACTTACAGAAATGGAGTTAGTTTGAATGTGTTTAAAAGCTGTTCACTTTTAAGTTTGCAAACAGTTTCATATTCATGGGTGGTTTGTGTCACACAAACAAACTCACAGGGACACAAAACAAGAGAGAAAAAAAACAGATGGGGTGGAACAAAGACACACACACACACACACACACACACACACACACACACACACAATGACCATCACCCCTGATTAATACACAATAAAGACTTGTTGACTGTAACTCCCATCCACGCCAGTCCCAGAATAGGTATTGGGGTGTGATGCCTTAGCCCTTACTGTCTATGCACACCCTACGCGCACTGATCCTGTGTGTGTGTGTGTGTGTGTGTGTGTGTGTGTGGTGAGAGGAGGACCTGAGGGAGGTCATGCCATGTCACATTAATCTGAGGACTTGCTCGCCTGAAGGATCACAAGTCATCTCTACGCACCAGATAGTCTCCTCTTTCTCTCACTCTCATTTTCTCTCTCTGTGTGCGTCTGTCTCTCTCTCACAATCCTTCTGCCACCAATCCGTAGTGTGTATGTCAGGCTACTTGCACTACGTGAGTGAGGCACACACCTCTCACTCGATCTCTGATCCACAGCTGGGCTGTCTGACATGTTATAGCTGTAAGCAACTGGCATTGACAATGGAATCAAGACCAGAGGGAAGAGGAAGGAAACACAGAGAATAATGTGTGTGACCCCCAGCAATGGCTGCTCAATGCGAGAAACATTCACGTTTCAAAGGAAGCCCAGCATTGATTAGGTTCATGCGGGGCCACCTCTGCCGCCCTGGCCCCTCTTTTCTATGGACAGAAGTGAAAATAAAGAAATGCATTTCTTACACCCCTGAAATGTGTTGCTCTAGGCAACTGGCCTTGGTCACCTATGCCAGGAACTGGCCCTAGGTTCATGGTATTCACTCAGCAACACACACACACACACACACACACACACAAAGATGCACAGAGTAGAACCCTAGTAAAAGCCACTAACTCTGAAAATTACATTCGGCTGAGTTCTCGCCGTAAGCAGTGTGGGGATCAGCTGTGTCTGAATATGGGCATGTGTGGAAATAAAAGATATTTTTAAAGAACAAAGAGGCTATTTTTGAGCTTGTCACTTTTTTTTGTTCTGTCATCAAACAGGATGCAAGTACAAGTGATGCTTTGTGTTCACTAAGATGCTCATATTTACTTTAAAGCCAATATCATTGCTGAAATGTGAATGTAAATGTGTAAATGTAAATTTAACAGAACTTCAGTTGTATTTAATGTAATGTAATTGAATGTATTTCAAATTTAGATCAGATATGTCAGATGAATTAACTGGGAAACACAGACTGTAAAACTGGCCAATTTAAGCACTGCAAGAATGCTATTTGCTACCACTATCATACAGTAGACTATGGCACACACACACGTGAAAATAGATCATGTCTTTGATGTGTAGGCCTAATATTGTACCACCATGTACACGTAGACAGCATGACCGCAGAGCAAAGTCTGCCTATAGAGGTATAAGCTGGGAAAGACTTTCACATTCAAGAGAAGACAAATGGGCACGTTTAAGAAAAATGAGTAAAGGTATATAATATGCAAGTATATGTTGGTCGTACTTCAAGCTCTGCAGTGTTACTTGCAGTTGCTGGGCCGGATCAGAATTAAACATTTTAAGGATAAAAAAAATATCAGAACCATGGACAGCAGCGTGCGTCTGACGTCACGTCGCGCATCTGCTTTGATTCTGATCGTTTCTGTCATTCAGGAATGCATACATTCATCCTGACATCTATGGAAACGTGAGGGTCTGAAACAATCATTAAAAGTGCTACTTCAAGATACGGGTGTCATTTAACGGTCGTTTCGGCTACCTTCCAGTTACATATTAACTTACCATACAAGATAAAATGTTTAAAGCTAAACAATCAATAAGGATTCAATTTAAGGCATTAGGCAAATTAGACTCGCATATCACAGACACCTCCATAAAACAGTGGTGTAGCCTAAGGATACAAAGGCTATGGCTCAACCACGCTTGATTGAATTAGCCTATAAGATTGGCGTCAATGCGCTGTCATTTTCACCTTAAAATGACACATGACCCGTCCTATTTCTGCCGACTCGTCAACCTTAACGCATGTCAAATCATCATCGTGGTTAAAATGTTTGCTTGCCCTGCGCCTACTACCTTGCTATGGCCTAGGTGCTTTGCTACATGGACGTTCGGGTGAGGCTCAAATTTTAGACAAGACACCGGCTAAAAGAATACGCAGTGACTTTACGACTAAAGCTTTCCATAGACATGGCTACGGCGGAGTGAAAATCTAGTTTTTACACAACTTACACATTACAAAGAAATGTGCTTGATATGCCCAGGTGGCCGTTATTCAAGACTACGGCAGAGTCGCAACGACAGCACAATCTATCAGAATCCTTTGCTAGAGCAGGCTAACCCTTGTCTTTACTTGACAAACGGTGGCTCAAGACTGATTCCGTGACATCACAGACTGAGACTAATCATTAGCTGATACCTTGTCTTTATGACAACTGAATAAACTTTTGACAAACATACCTATATCAGCTTCTTATACAGTGCTTTTAAAGCAACTTCACACACGGCCACCAAACGCGCGGTGAGCATTTATGAAAATGAAATGTTGCGGAGCGGAGTGGGACTAGTGCAGTCTGTCAGAACGCAAATGGTAAACATCTTCACAGATTCTTCCTACATCAAACTACCGTAATCATTCAGCAATCGTGCATGGAAAGACAAAGTCCTACTCAAAAGAAAGAAACAACTGACAAAATCAACAAAGGCATGTGCAAGTGGAAAGGGAATAGCATCAGAAAGCGCGGCCGAGAAATGACTGCAGTAGCCTAGCCTATGCAGGCCTTTACTGTTCCCACGGTGAAAAGCTTTGCAACAAAATGCATGGACATACTGATGCCGAATGAGATTTTGAGATCTTAATTTTTGCTGGTTGTAGCCTTACCTTCGCCCCCAGTGCCAAAGGATGATGGTTTTACCCCCAAGAGAGACGCCTTAAGACAATCGCCGGGTGACTGATCAATGACCCACAGAAAGAATTACGAATGCAGGCTCGCGCCGCTTCTTATTTCCTCGCTGGCATAGTTCGATCACAGTATTCGCGCATTCGTGGGCTACTCGTCAAATGCAATCTGTACAAATAAATGGGCTGAGGTGCATACGAAGATGGGTATCAAATAATATCAGTGTCAATGCACTGTACAGAGCACTAAAACCACGAAAGGTATGCGAAAGGTGTCTCTGCGTTCCGCTTTTGTCGGTGGGTTGACCAAATATCGCAGCCGGTGCGTTCGGATATCCCGTCCATCCGATACGCGCTCCCATTCCCTGCGTTTTCAATGATGCTGAAGACAATTCAGCAGCAATATGATGGGGGTGTCTACCTTTTTTTGATTGGGTAGAGTCAGTGAGACAGGACGGGGGAGGGAGGAGGTGGATGGTGCACAGAAACGATACGGTCTGGTGGTTTTCTGCTTTTTTCTTCTTTGATTATGATATGGTAAAGGAAGTGATAGACCTGCGTCTATTATGGTTGTCTGTTTTAGAGAAAAAAACTCTCCAGATAAACGTTGGATGACAACTCAACGGACACCGGTAGCCTAAGATACTTGTGTGAAGACCACATAATTGAAGGGAAGAGCTACCAGTATCTGAAAAGTTAGATATCATCTTATTGGTCATGATGACTGGCTTGTCAGGATGGACTACATTAGGCTGAAGATCATCTTGTTGAAATTAAGCTGTGATATTTTGTAATAAGACAATGTTATGTCAGTCTGTGATACAGTTTTGATAAGTTTTTTAGATTGCTAAATGATTGAGATTTGGCTTTTGCAATATTGCCAATGTACAGACTACCTCATAGACATCTTGTGCTGTGTTAATTTGTTCAGTGGGCTGACTGCTGGACAGCCTATAACCACACCTGAAATCCTCAAAGATCTTCTGTACCATTGGCATCAGTTCCAAGACTGTTTTGTTGGAGGTGCTATTAACATTCTTCTGTATTTCTTACTGTCATTATTCTGTCATTTTCTTTGGGATTGAAAAAGTAATTATCTATCTATTTTATCAATGCAATACCAGTTAGGCGTTTTAAGGTCCACGACTGTCCCTACAGGCAACTGACATCAATTTATCTACCTCTCCACAGATGTCAAATCTGATCAGAATCCATTTTCACAATGATTTGAATAAGTTGACAGGCTATAGGCTATACATTAGAAATAGTACATTACCAATAGTGCAGACATCTGGCAGACTTTGGGTGCATCAAGTGTCAGGTGTTCTAAATGTCAACATTTCTTTCAGCATAAGAATTTCTCTGTGTCTATTTTTTCGTTGTGGACACTGATGGATCCAGATAATGGATAATTTTAGGCAGATTAATTTTTAGGCAGAGGTATTGCCTAAAAAAGTTGATGGTGTATCATGTAAGTTGCACTGCAGTAGCTGTAGACAGTTAAAGGGATTATCCAGAGTAAATCAACCCACAGCCCTGTTGTTTCACATTGCCAAGTGCTGTCAGTAATGACAGTGAAATGGCAGCGAATACCAACTGATGAGGGCAAGGAAGTTTTGTTTTCTTATGCTCCTATATGTTAGCGTTGGCTGGCAGTTTGCAGATTCAGTCTATGTTGTACCAAATTGTGTAATTTTTATACCTACCGACAGCACTTGCCAGCCTTCAAGGACAGAGATATGGGCTAATCGACTGGATTTTTCCTTTAAGTCTGCCAGACATGTTGTGTCTTAGGTTACAGAGATGACCACTTTTATGTTGCCATAAAACACAGAAGTCAAGTCAAGTGGGTTTTTATTGTCATTTCAACCATATACACTGTATATAGTGAGACAACACAGTGTTTCACTATGGATCAAGTGGTTTTACATTTAAGTAAACAGTTGCCCTTCATTTAGTGCAAATATATAGATATACATAAATTGCAGTTACTTAGGGCATTTAAGACAGACAAGGGGCAGGACAGACAACAGACATGAAAAGACAGAGTATAAGTAGAGTTGTTACGGAGCACTAATTGGTGTAAGTTAAGTTCACAGTCAGGTGGAGGCAGAATATAGAATTTAGCAGCAGAGAAAAGTGCAGGAGTGCATTTCAGTTCAGTGTGAAAAATTTGCATAATGTTTTGTTGTACAGAAATAGTGTACAGTCTATAGTAACAGTATAGCAAGGCTATATTATATTTCTAAATTAAATATTGTAACAATGCCAATCAGTCATAAGGGTGGGAGCAGGCTTCACTCAAACAGTTTTTCTTCATTTTAGAGTGCCGGCCAAACATTTACTGAGGGAAAACAGAAGGCCGCACTCTGCATAAACCATTTATTCAGAATGAACAACGTAGACAGTCATAACACTACAACAGATATATAACAATACGTAGACAGTCATAACACTACAACAGATATATAACAATATAATCAAAGTGCTGTTAAACAAATTTAGGAATTTCTGCGTTCTTGTCCTTTAATAAGGATGGCCTCAGTTGGGAGGAGTCTGTTTTGGGGACACACAGTGGGCACGGCTTTCTTCCTGGAAAGGATACAGCCACGCCCCCTTGTCGTCCTGCGTTAAAGCTCCATGCTCTGAACTTAGATAATCGCAATCAACCAACAAGAACAGCAACTAACAACCGACTAGCTAGTTCTGCAGTCCAGTGCGAGACAGATTCATAAAACATGTCAGATTCGATTAAAAATGTTGCAATATTTGGAGCTACGGGAATGACTGGACTGGTGACCTTACCGCAAGCGGTTGCTGCAGGTAACGTCGGGAGTTCAATGCAGTTGTCATTTCTCCTGTTCTGAATTGCGTCGACCTGTTTTAATGTGATTAACATTGTTATATTCTGACAGAATGTATTAGGCCTACATATTTGACACCTCCGGTCAGGATCCACGCATTCTATTGCAAATTAAGGCTAGGCTTTTATACGTTGTAATATTTTGGGTCACACTATTTTACAAAGACGGAGCCATGTGACTTGTGACAGCACAACTTGATTGCGATGGTAGTAGTGATGATGATGATGATGATGATGTGGGCTACCCCAGTTCACACAATCTGTCTATTCGACTGTGTAGAGGTGAACTGACTCAGAGGTGACATCAATGATATCGCTTGGGCCAACGACCACACGAACTCGGTCTGTTGAATATTTCGCCATTGTCATAGTCATAAGGCATCAGCGAAACTATCTAGTCATGGTTGTAGGAAGTAATTTTCTGCTGAGTCACGGCTCTTGATAGCGCGCTGCATTGTAAGCGATAAACTGCTGATGGTCCTTTATCATCCTTTCCAGAGAGGGTGTCACTGTAAGCACTTAGTCGTGCTAACGTCAGACTCCTAGCCCCAGCAGCAACTTGAAAAGTTCTCGACTTCAGGAGAATTTAAACACTTGACGTTAAACCAAAAAACTTGTAAAATTGCCAAATCGCCTGATACTTTAAAGTCAGTAGATTTATTACAGGGACTAAGAGTAATCTCATTTGAAAATAAACGAAAAGTCAAATAATTAGCCTATTTCGTTTAATTAGGGATCATATAGCCCTATATCATTAAAAACATCGCAACATTAAAAACTAAAAAAAAAGTTGAACCTGCCTTAGAAAGTAGGCTATGCTACACAGTGGCCAGAATGCAGGCAATAAGAGATAGCTTCATAGGGGAAATACCATATTGGCCCGAATATTAGACGATCCTGAATATAAGACGACCCCCCCCCCCCCCCCTTTTTTTTTCCAGACTCATTTTTGGGTAAAAAAGGAAAACTACTTTTCCATATAGTAAATTATGTTATTTGAAAATGCTGGCAAAACTCATTGGAAACCATTTTAAAAGGTAGCACATTTTTTTACATCATTACTATGAATTAAAGCATGAGATCAAGTTAATTAATGTGGATAAATTTGTCACATAGAGGCTACAGCCTTACGTGTCAAAGGGGAAAGTTGGCCCCGACTGTGAGACACTCTAACATAATTAACTAACTCTAATTTCCATCGCACACTAACTGATATTTAATCTTTCTTTGCAACAGTAAAAGGTGTTGGCATGTCGAAAAACACTGACGTTTGCTTAGCATTGCCTATCTATATGAGTGAGTTTTCCTTAGTTTGATCATTTACTACCGCTGAAAAGACAGCTTCTCCTAGAAGTCTGTGCAGGCGCTAGGCAAGACTCATTCAGTCATGCAGTGACAGTCATTTGTACCACCGGAGGCTTCTATATCCCAAATATGATTGGATACTGAAGTGCATGTAAACCTAGTCATTCTTTGTACTATTGTCTATTCCACAAATATAAGATGACCCCCCTTATTTACAGGACAAAAATATTATTTCATATTCAGGCTAATACGTTAATTAGGTTTTATTTTCCTAAATAACAAAATGTAGCTTTGAAGATATACAAAGATTTGCTAACACCAGAGGTCCTTGTCTGACCCCAGATATGTTTGTGTTTCATCTCCTGAAGGCTACAACGTTACTGTGCTAGTGCGTGACCCATCCAGACTCCCTGCTGACCACAAGGCCTCCAGAGTGGTGGTGGGGGACGTCTTGAACAAAGATGATGTGAGGAAGACCATGGAAGGCCAGGATGCCGTCATAATCATTCTGGGGACCAGAAATGATCTCAGTAAGTCATGCCATAGGCTATAAAAAATACATCCGTTTTCAGCTGCTGAACCAATATACAGACCCTGGAAGTATGGTGTGAATCTAAATTTAAATAATTTCTGCGGGTGTCTCTAGTTATTGTAAAGTTTGCTGTTTGAAACTTTTGTTTCTCCTTAGCACTTAGTCATGGTGTGGTGTTTTTGTATAAAGTGTTTCTCATGAGCTGCCAAATTGTTAGAGCACAGTTGACAGGTAAGAGGTAATGGGCACTAATTCAGCATAACATAATGGCTGCCTCTACCTCTGTTCATTTGGGGCAGCCATGTCCTACTGGTTAGGGCTTCAGGCTTGTGACCGAAGGGTTGCCGGTTTGATCCCCGACCAGTGGACCATGGCTGAAGTGCCCTTGAGCAAGGCTAACCCCTCACTGCTCTCTTGATCAAGGCACCTAATTTTTTCACTCCTCTCTTGATCAAGGCACCTGACCCCTCACTGCTCCCTAACCCTTCGCTGCTCTTTTGATCAAGGCACCTAACCCCTCCCTGCTCCCCAACTGCTCCATTAGTGTGTACTTCATTTCACTGTGTGCTGTATGTTTAACTTATTCATGATTGGGTTAAATGCAGAGAACAAATTGCCCTCATGGGATCAAGAGTATAGATAATGATAATAATAATAATAATAATATAAAAAGTATTATTGTTATTATTATTAAAAACAAGCCCTCGTTTAACAGAGGCCAGGGTCATTAATGGCACCAATGGGTTAAAGGCCAGCAGACACAGTTGCATTTTAAGGTATAGCACTACATGTCCACAAGGGGGCAGCAAATTATATGCTTTGGATGTGTTTGGCTGGCTAACTCCTTTATTTTTCCCCCTCTGTAAAGGTCCAACCACAATGATGTCTGAGGGTACAAGAAACATAATAGATGCCATGAAAGCCAGAGGTATCCGTAAGGTTATTGGATGCATGTCAGGTAGGCCTCAGTCTTCAAACTGCATACATATGTCTTTGGGAGGATAGAAAAGGGAGGATAATATTTCTGTGACTTCAGTTTATTTGCAATAAATATTACTAGAGAACCTTTTTTATGTCAAAGCTTTTTTATATAGCATTCAAAGTGCCCATGAATGTACAGTATTTGAACTCTGAGAGGATCTCTCAGAACCGACTCTACCAGTTCAGCTCCAGAGCAATACAGCATGTCTGTTAATTAACGGCGTGTGTATATAAGGATGTGATAATTTATTATGTATTATTATGTATTATGATTTATTATGTATATTATGATTTAATATGATGATGACCTTTATATGGATTGTTTGTGTCTAATGTAAATTTACTCACCTTACCACAAGCTTGCCTTTTCATGAACATGAGAACTCTCTCCCTGTCATCCAGCTTTCCTTCTGTGGGATCG
The DNA here is from genome assembly GCA_015244755.2 of Tenualosa ilisha. Classification (NCBI taxonomy): domain Eukaryota; kingdom Metazoa; phylum Chordata; class Actinopteri; order Clupeiformes; family Clupeidae; genus Tenualosa; species Tenualosa ilisha. Next base: position 859,224 of record PYXC01002196.1, on the reverse strand, counting down.
CTCCAAAGTCCCCCCTCGCCTGGTGCCTGTCACTGAGGACCATGACAGGATGTACTCAGTACTCAAGGAGTCTGGCCTGGACTATGTGGCAGTTATGCCTCCACACATTGCTGGTGAGGAGATACTTGGTGACTCAGGTGTCTCAGGGGCTATTTTGATAATAATGGACAAATACAACATTTGCTATTGCTATGGTAACAAATAATTCTGGTCTGGTCTCAGCATTCTTAGCATCCTATCATCTCTGTTTTGGAGTAACTTGAGTTTTGCTGTTTGTGATATTCAGATATTCTTTTAAAGCAATTTAAACCGAAATTACATCCACAGAGGATTCATCCAGGAGGTTTTCTTTCTCAGTTTTTCTGTAGCAGTGTTCCTCTTTCTTTCTCCTTTAGACAACCACCCTCTGACTGAAAAGTACATTGTTACTGAGAACATGCTGAAGGGAAGGGTCATCTCCAAATACGACCTTGGACACTTTTTCGTCAAGTGCCTCTCCATCTCTGACTGGGATGGGAAAACTGTCGGGCTCTGTGGGGAGTACAGTTAAATAACTCTTCACATTTCAAACTTTTTATATATATACTTTGATTGCGTGTGTGTGCAGAGTTACTGACCCTTACTAACTCATGACATTGACCAAGCTGTCAGTGCTTACATGCTGAAAGTTTTGATAAGATAGAATAATTAACAGTGTTAACAAAGTAATTACTGAAATACGATGGCCAGTAACATATGCTACCTGCCTATATTAAAGTGGACATCCATTGTGTAGGCTACAACAACAATGTGGAAGACCAAGTTAGTCCTGTGTTACCTTTGAAGAGCTGACATTTGTTTTGCGTAATTTGTTTGTTGTCTTTGTTTTATTGTCTATTATCAAGAACACTGCACTGCTTTAACTATAGGCTATTGTTTAATGTGCTTTTAATTTTTTGTAAGAAAACGTTTTATTAAATCACGTTATAAATTAAAAACATGTATGAATATTTCTCAATATGTTGTCATATTCCAGATAACTGATCCAAAATATCAGCCTATATTAAGTTACAGGTTATATTAGTTTATTTTATAGGCTACAGTTTTTTGACAGGAAGGCTAATTTGTTACAATCAAATCTATTTTGATTAAATATTAAACTACCTACAAAATGTTTTCGTCTTGTTGGTAATTACTTTATCCCTGATCTAAACTTCAAAGAGCAAGTAAAGTGATTCAATCGAGCCTAACAAGATTGAAGACTGCGAGTGTAGGTTACTGCAAAACTACAATTCCCATACACCTCTCCCTTACAAGCGCGCCTGCGCTCTCTGGATTCTTCAAAACTTGAATTAGGCGGCGGGAAGGGAAGAATGTGTTTATTTAGTAGGAACTGCATTTTGGTATTTATCCATTTTTACCTCATTATTTCATAGGTGCTATATGTTTTTAAACGACAGCTCGTGTGTAATATTTCCTTTGAACGACTGAAACGGAAGAATTTCGTATATTACATCTTACACACTGAAAGTGTAAACTCACTGTCGAAGACGAGGATTCCTTCACACCGACCAGTAGGTAAAGTTGGCTAATTTTCCGCACTGTAGCAAAAACGGTAGCTAGCTAGCTAGTTAACTTATCACAATCTACTAGCTAGATACCTGAGAAAATAATGTTACACTGACATCTTCATAAACTTATCTTTGCTGCATTACTTCCATGCATACTTTTGGCTCGCTTCGTACCTAGGCTATTTGTAATTTTAGACTAACCCGTGGTAGCAAAAAGTTTAGCGAGCTAGCTAACGGCGGGGCTATCATTAGCTCATGTTAACGTTACCTGCTGTTTACCATCGGGTGTTTTGTCTGATGACAAAGCTCTGATGGTTAGCTTTGCTAGCTGCTTGGTTTTACCGGGAAATTATACGGGTAGGAAGGAAACACTAGACTGGGCTTGTTTTCCCTTAAAATTCTTTTATCAACCTGAAAGGGAAATAACGTTAAGCGATGCAATGTTACATGTTAAGTCCGTTTTCGTTCACGGACGAAAAATGCGTCTCACGGTGGAAATTGCAGTGTCATTGCGTCATGTCTAGCTACAAATTTAAGAAGCTTTGCCCTGCATATGTGTTAGTAACCCTTTCATCTTTTCATAGAAAAGAATGACGTCCAAAGGCTTGAAGAGAAAGTTCCCGGCAGAACGAGAGGAAATAGGTCCAACTTGGGAGCACCAGAGGCAGTCAGTGCTCGACATCTCCATTGAGAAGTTTCAACGTGACCTCACTCTGGTGGAACCGAGCCTGCGTCGCTCCGTGCTCATCGCCAACACCCTGCGCCAGATTCAGTCTGAGGAGCTGATGTCGTCTGCCAACGACGCTCGCTCATCCCTCGATGTACCGGTCAAGACCCCGCCTGCTCCAATTCAGAACTCAGTTTTACAAAGCAACCTCAGCCACCACGGGCCCGTCCAGTCCTTTCCCGCGGTAGCTGTCCACCCACTGACTGAAAACAGCGGGGATGGCTGGATGTCTACCTCTCCAGAGGAAGAGTTCTCTCTATCCACTGCAATCTCCTCCATTCTAAAGGAGCTGGATGTAGAGGGTAGCCCAGATGGAAGCCAGCCATTTCTGTATCCACAGAGGACTCCTCTAGGATCCATTGAAAACCTCCCTGGAGGTATGGATGCAGGGCCCAGACACAGGCCCTGGTTGGCTGGGCAGAGAGGAGAGGAATGTGGCAGACGTCTTGAAGGGGGATCCCTGGGCGGTGTGGCCGCCACATATTCATCTTACCTACACAGTGTTGCCCTAGATAGCCTCTTCCTGGAGGAGGATATGTCCATGTTGGACAGAGAGGTGGGTTCTCTTGGGGCGCGGACCTTCTCTACTGTGGCCAGTGAGGAGCTAGCGAAATACCTGCCTTCACTCACAGGGTCACCCACCACTTCACTTACCAATCCCAGCATGAAAGACTTGCATGAACTTGAACACATTATGGAGATATTAGTTGAGTCCTGAGATACTTGTCTGATGTAGGGAAGAAATAGAAACTAATCCAACACACAAGTGGAGGAAGTATCAGGTAATATAGAGCCAGAGAATAACAACTAAATGAAGATGTCTATATCTGCACTACTAAGGGAACACTAATGAATGTGCAGGACAAGTGAAATAGTGCAGTGTGTTCTGTGGATACCCAACTATATTTCCACTTAGATGTTAGAGGTATGTAGCAATTTATGGAACTTAACAACATGACCCCCTCCCCCCCAGAGATTACAAGCACAGTATGAATTTTGTCTATTAACCAATAATTTACTGAAAAGTGTCAGGAAGGATTCAAATCTGGAGCTGGTTTCCTGTATATCAGTTAAGCCTAGACCTGAACTGTCAGAAAACTAGAATGAATATCTCCACTGCTGGGTAAATCTATGACTGTGCGTAGGTCAATCAAGTCTAGGCTTATTCCATGGCCTGGCCGCCTGAAGGTTTACCAGCATCAAAGAACTATGTATGAAGAGTTCTGTTTGACTTGAATGGTGTGGGTAGTGTTACTGGTGTAGTGAAATACAGTTAGATGTTATTTGGAGTTTACCAGTTTTACATGTCAAGTTCAAGAAGGAAGATGGACCAGGAACTTTCCATTGTTTTCCTTCTTTAGAAATATGAAATTACATGGCCATTCTTTTGGCCACCTTCAGTGAATTTTTCCACCATCGGTCTTGTGTTAATCCTACCTCAGTGGTGGCACTGTCCTAGTGCCCTCTCCTCAGCCTACCCATCCTGCCGTTACACAACAGAGGGAGCTCTAAGACCTCGACTGATTGACATTGTGGTAGGAGCCTAGGTTGTATGCGTCAAAACAACATTTTTGTTCTCATTCACAATTAGTCAAAAATCTTGGAATTGAATTGAATACTCTTGTGCTCCCATGAGTCAACTTAAATATATGGAGTCCTGATGATCTGGTATAGAGATTAAATACAATATACAGTTGTTGTAGGCTGTGAGCATTCCATCTTAAAAATATTAGAATTCTATACATTAGGCAAATGTTAGATTTTTGCATTTGCTTATGCAGAAACGTATATTAATGCCCAGTCTAGCATTGGTTGATTAAGAGTAATCTATTTGCCTTATTTAAATGTTATTTTTGCCTTATTGTCGTATTTTAATGTTTCTGTTTTACATTATTGTATTTTGTTCATTTGAAACATTCCATATTCTGTGTTGGCTTATTAATAATGTACCTGTTTATTTTCTAGTTTGGCTGTGAGGTTTTGCAAATGCACTTTGCTCTGTGATGTGACAAGATTGGTCATTTTAGATTGGCAGGAAAAGAAAAAAAAATGTCCTTAATAATAGTAATGATATGATGGTTAGTTGGAATTTCAATATGTACTTGAATTACAGTAAGTTGTCACAAATAAAATATGGCCATTTATTTTCATATTCCACTAAGGTCACTTGGTATTCTGCATAAATAAATTGTAAACTGTAACTGTAATTTTAGGAGTTTGAGTGTGTCTGTAGTACATGACCAACCTGCGACTCCAAGAATGTTTAGGAAGTTGAACACGGCAAACTAATGTGAATATCCAGAGCTTCAGAGTGTACAGCACCGAAGTTACATTGTGGGTTTTTTTGGCTGCTGAAAGGAGTTCATCTGTGCTTGCAGTTGCCTTTGAGGACTTATTCCTGCCATTTTACTGAATTATGTCTATGCAAACAGCCTTCTGGTTGTAACATGTTCATAATAAAGTTTATATAATGGACAATGTGTGTGTTTTATACAGTGTGTGTGTTTGTGTTTTGCCATTACACATCTTGTAGGCTGCTGATGTAGCACAAATGGGAAGGAGTGGCATTGACAGGACCAGATGTTTTTCCCCCTTTTTCTTTTTAATCAAAGTTTACTGAATAGTATTTTATATATTTGCTTCTATTGAAGTTTATTTTTGTAGTTCTCTCAGTTAAAACCAATATGCATCCTTCTGGTTGTAATCACTTGGCTAACTTTTCATGATGTCCTCAGGTTCATTTGGATGGTGCGTAATCTAATGAATGACCAATAGATGCAGATGCCTTTCCCTATGTACTTTATTGCTGGGCTCAAATCCAATATTAGTGAAGAAGTGTTTGCTTATCTTGTTAACCTCCTAGCTTTTTTTTAAGAAACTATGGTGGCTATGCTGCCATCAGTGCCATTGGTTTGTGCATGGGAAAGAAAAGGACAGGAGCTGCTTTTCATGAAGTCACGTTAAGATGGACATTCTAAGCTTTCAAAGCTTCCGTCTCCCCAAATGTGCCTTTGCTGGTAAGAGATGAGGCACTGCCATAGTGATTCATTGGTTCAATCCCAATGTCCCCACTCAGCCCTTGACTAGCATTAATTTGACTTGACTTGAATAGCATGAATGCTGGTTCATGTCAGTTAATTCTGGGGGTTGAGGGCTTGGGTTTTCCCAGCGCTTCCCTATTTGCATCATTTGGTTACACATGGCTCTTACAGTCTGTAAACAGTGTTGCCACAGGGAGGAAAAATGAACTCCTGCAACAGGCTGCTAATAGCACAAAACCATTGTCACGCATCTCCATCTCCTCGTGCTCTGGAGCCTGAATCTGTGACTCCCTTTGATTCCCCCAAGAATAAAATTAGATCCTGCAGAATTCTTCAGTATTGTGTGGCACAGTATTGTGAGCTACTGCTAATAAAATCTGATGCAACTACTGCTAACATATGGGGAAAAAACTACAAACCTTCTCACCTGGGAACATTCTGGAGCTTTGGGAGAGTTCCTGTATAGTTTTCTTTCAACAAAAATAGAATCCTTTGCTTTAGTACTACATTTTGTGAGATTTTGAGGTTTTCCTCCTTTGTAACAGACTCTTAATTTACACATTTGGCTAATACAAATCTTCTACAATGAGCAAATTTTTTTTCCATAGGCAAAGCATAGAGCAAAATGGCTGAAGGCCTCTCATAAGGCTTAGTCAGTGTTCCCACACAGCAATGAAAGTGCATAGAGTCACCAATAGATGTTCAATAAAATATTTTATGGTTTTTTTTTTCTTAAAAGAGCATAGTACATTTTTGCATTTTTTAATTCAATCAAATGCCAAGTAGAACTACACTACTTCTTGTAAGTAAGTATACCCAAGTGCCCTTTGATGTCCCATCAAAAACAAAAAACTACATTTAGTAACACTACTATGGAGCCCATCATTCAAAAGATAAATAACACGACAACAGTATCAGTAATCAAAATTGCACTGGCCCCCCGTCACAGCATGTTTTTCAGTCAGGGGAGAGTTCCTAGGCATAGGCAGTGTCACTGCTAACCTCAGTCCTTACACCCAGTGGCTGAACTAAGGTTGCGACCGAAGTTAGCAGTGGCACTTTCTAGAAAAATTCACCCCAGCACTGGACTGCAGCCTCTGAAGCTTGTATCACAGGGTTAACCAACTTAGTAGAGTACATTCATGGTTACCATAGTTACCCTTACACTTTGTGCAATGGGTCTACATTTTGAAAGAAAAGAAAAAGAAAAGAAGACATAAACAGATGTTAAGACCATTTGTGTCCAAATCAATTACTTCAGTATCATTATTCCAAGCCCTTCAGACAAATTGCTAGTGGGCTTAATGGTGTTTCTGGATGGACTAACTTCTAGGGATTTGCTGGTTCATTTGTAGATTGTAACCCTAGGCAATGCAGTAAATGAGGCACAAACTGACTAAAGCAAATGATTTTGAGGGGAAAAAAAAATATATAGTTGTGTACAAAAAGCTCAATAAAATGGTAAACTTCATATGAAATGGACCCAAGGAGGGAGGTGGGGGTGGGTGAATATAAAATAATGTTATATATAAAAAAAATAAAATAAAATAAAAAATAAACTAAGCATTCACTTGTGCGCTGGTTTTGGGGTTTTGTTCCCTTGAGTGTAGAAGATGACAATGACATGTTAGCAGCCATTCCTGTTAAATATCCAGGCAGTGGGATGTTGAACATTAACACCTTTCACCCGACAGTGCCAATGCAAGATGCTGCTTCAGTTCAAGGTCGCAGCGTTATTAGGCTAAATGACCATAATGTTTGTGTCTGTTATTTTAGTCTCCAACTTTTGGCTCTCATCCACGCTGCCTTTCTCAAAATCAAACACTATTGGATGCACGTAGGTTTCTTTAATTATTTATTGACCTTAAAAGAGACCATGTCACCTTAAAAACAAGTAGATTATGCTGTTATTATTTTGTGACTTTGGTTAAGAAAAATTGGATGTAAACACACAGGCTATGAAATTGTGCTCATTTCATAACCTGGTTTAGACACTAAAAGGGCTCCAAAGTCGATATTGAATCGAATTAAATGATCTTGCATATAGGAATCAAATCGATTCAGAAAATCTGCATCCATACCCAGCCCTAGTAATAACATGGCAGCGGCTCAGGGCCAGAGGCCTTAGAGCATTGCACCAGACGGACTTCTGCACCAATGATACAACAACAATAATAAAACAGTAACAGTCTGTGATTGCATTGTAAACAATACAAAAATTAAATGCAAATCAACTGCAACTTGAAATCCAATGGCCAGGGCAAGAGTCAACCCTCTAATGATAGCAGTGACATGTTTGGTTTTTTTGAACTTCTTTTTGATTAATGCTTTTTGACAGTTGTACCTCCAGCCTCAACTTGGTGGTCCGATCAAATCCAGTCCCAGCCCGAACCATAACTGTGTACATCCAATCCAGTCCTCCACCTCGACCTGTGGTCCGATCCAATCCAGTCCAGCAACAAATATCTAACGCCCCACCTCTGGACACTGCACATACCACAAACTCAGCTGTTCCTCTATGTCCTAGTATGTTCTTATAGGGTCACACCAACAGGCCCTGCCTTGGGGGATGCATCAGCTAGGGCTTGGTGCTCCTCTACTCATAGGGGTAGGTGTGTGGTGATGAGCATCAGGCTCACCCTTCAGAAACAAGCAAGCAAACAAACAACAACAACAACAACAATTGCAAAAAGGTAAGGAGGGGGGGAAAAATACAGGAGACGCTGAAGTACAGGAAAAAAAAAAAAAAAAAAAAAAATTCCTTCATTTGCTGAAAGAGTTGTAGGACACTTGAGAGCTAGGATCCAGGGGCTTGGTGATCGACCTCGATTCTGGTGGCTCGTCCTCCCTTTCTTCTTCCACAATGGGCTCCTTGTCTTCCGCCAGGTCCTCATCACAGCTAGGTAAATGGAAGAACGCCGTAAGGCCGTGGAGATCGGCCAGCTTGTGGAACGTGCGTAGAACAAGGAACATCACCATTAAACCAACAAAGAGGTAGACTGCAAGGAGAAATCAAACAAGACACTTCTTAGAAACATTCAACAGGTAGTTTCATTTCAACAGGAAATGAGACAAGTGAAAGACATCACAATGCTACATATACCACTTCTGAATGACAATTTCACCAGAACTCCAGAAACTACAGAGCTTATGCAAGTTCCTGAAAATGATTCTTGATTCTTATCTTTAGTCATGTGACCTAAGTTGAGGTTTCATAAAGAAGTCCTACTTCTGCATTAAAATCACCCAAGACCACATTTATAACCACGACTACACTACTTTTACTACAGGAACTGCAGACAAATAGACCTACTCTTCTGCCTTCAAGTTATGTATTAGTCCCAGCACAGCACGACTAAGTCCCAATGTTCCTCCTATGCCCTAAGCCCTAAGCGCTGCACTCTCAAAGACTTAACTGGCTACTTTATGCCAGGGTTTACCAGGGTCTTTGAGGATTTAGGGTTGGAGGTCCATTGGAATTCAGTCCATCTTATTTGTATAGATGGTCTAGTATGACAGCTTTAAAAAATTCTGTTCCCACTCTAATGCAATGAGGGTAGTTTTTGCTATAGATCAGACATGATACACATCATGAAAGGTCATCAAACTCACAAGTACAGCAGACTATTTTACTTCTTGAACTAGAACAAACCTATACCTGTCTTAGACAAGGCCCCTTGGTGGGGGGTTTCTATTAGGAATAACCCTCATTTTTAGACTTTCTGACTTAGTCACAGCTTTTCATGTTACTGTAAGGAGCAGATTATCACAAGGTACTGTTCTTTAAAAACAGCCAACCCAACCCCACCAGTGTAAAACATTTACAGTGGATTAAGTGCTTTGCTAACCAGGTCACTGAACAGAATTCTCATCTATATTTTCCCCCTCTGCTCCACCATATTCAAGTGACGTCTCAGAAAGGCTATGTGCCCAACAAACATTGATGTCTCAGAAAGGCTATATGCCCAACAAACTTTGAATGTTTCACATTCTAAAACAGATAATTCAGTCCTTGATTATGATTGGTTGAAATTTGTAGATGAAATAGTTCACTGCTTATTTACTTTGTACCAATTTTCAAGGTATGTGTGGTAACCGTTTTAGAAAAGCAAAATGCCCCTTAAGTTCATTCTACCTTCAGTGTTTCATACTGAAGATCATGTGTCCAACAAACCTTGAATGTCTCACACTGCAGCAGTCTCTAGTCACACTACATGTAAACGTCAAGATTTCCCTCCCATGAATTAATAACCATCTCCTCTGACTACTCCTCAGGCTGCCATTTAAACACTTGCAATCTCATCCTTTGGTTGTCTGATAGTGTTTGCAAAGTGTAGTATTTAGTCCAGGCTAAAGTTTCAGGTTTCCTTTTGTGACACAGGGTTACCTCACAGTCAGTTTGTGTTACTTTGTGTAGTGACTTTGAGTATAGTCTAAATCACCTCAGGGTTGGGGACACATCCTGTTTCTAAACTACTATCTAGGTTGCCATCTATCTGCTCCCGTATCTCTTCAAGCCCAAACGAGGTTGAGCAAAGCTGCTCACCACAGGTGTGTGAATAAACCGTATGACTAAGCAACATGTCATAACAAGCCATGCAGGTCTTTTCAGCTGCTTAGACACGAAGGCTGTAAATCTCACGGCGGTCCCTTACAAAACTGAACCTCATCTGAGAATGGCCTGAGAAAATGGCCTCCCAGAATAAACAAATAAAAATACATATGCTGCAAACAGACAAAACATTACAGGAATGTTTCCCTCATTACAGAATCCACACTGATTTCACATCCGCCTGTTAATGTTTTTTTCCCTAAAACTCACAGACAATTCCCAAATTATAGACATTTATTATGAGGATACTATACTATACAATCATTCAGAAACAGACACTGGCTTTATATTAGTTAGATATTTTTCAGGAGGGTGAAAGCAAGTTTTGTGAAATGTTTATAGCAGGCAACATGCTTACATCAGGGTTTCAGGGACGCTACAGGCAGAAAAGGCAAGACAGTCACATTTCCTTCTTCCTGTTTAATACTCGACCTACTGCAGGACTGCAGTTTCCCTAATGCACTCCAGCACTGGCCAATCAGCAATCATCGCCCTGAGCAAGGGGAGTTCAGAGCTGTTTGTCTTAAACAAGAAACACATTTTTATTTTGCATCTTTCTGGGGCTAAGTCCCTGGTACTTTCCAGCATTCATACAAAAAAGCTAAAACAGAACAGCACAAGTAGAAGCATAAAGACAAAGACTGCTAATTTAAACAGAAGCAGCTAATGGAACAGGAGGGCAGAATGCCAACTTTAACGACTGGTGATATTTGCCCAGTACCACCCAGACCAGCAAGCTGCACGGCAGTCACATAGGGTGTGTCGCAACACGGCTTGCGAGGTCACAGATAAAGCACAGAGTCATTGTCCTCAAATGAACAACAACCAGAAAAATACAAGCAGACTGCAGGCTAAGTTACAGTTCAAAAAGCTGAATCCACAGCCCTCGAGGGAAAACTGTGCAGGAATTTTAACTCTGGATGCATTAAGCTCTAAATTACTGTGGGCTGCTGTCAAATTGGACTGGCAACGTTTTGTCCACACAGTATTCTATGGTTATGCCACAATATACTTAAGACACAATCTGAAAATCATCAGAAAAAGATCACTAACTGAAAAGGTTCCTTAGTTGGATAAACGAGTTCAGCTACAAGGAAGTGTTTGATGTTTTTTTCCCTCTCCATTGACCTTTAGAGAGATATTGTATGTTTCACTTCATCATTTGGTCTCTACACCGCAAAGGTAAGTCTTAAAAGTTTTTTTTCCTCTTTTGTTGTTAAAGCGTTACCATGGCGTTTTTAAAGCGTTACCATGGCGTTTTTGGGGTAAAACTAGCAGACTAGCCAGAAAATCTTCCAGACAAACAAGGTAATGCAGTCAGCAAGATCTTGCTGTAAAAGTCCTTGTTTATTTTGTGATGGTCCCCAACCCTTCCTATCCTGTGAACTGCACTGTACATATCCTGGATGACTGGCAGGGATAACACTTGTGTTTGTTTTAGTTCCATCTCCTAACTACTTTGGATGCCATGTAGTCACATGAAGACTCACAAATTGTCTTACATTTACATTTATGCATTTAGCAGACGCTTTTATCCAAAGCGTCTTACGTAGTGTCAAAAAGTTTCATAGTTACATTTGTAACTTTTCACGTGTCACTATTATCCAAAGCAACTTTTTTTTGTCAACTATCAATTGTTCAGGGCCAGTCTCTCCAAGAGAAACTTAGGGTTAAGTGCCTTGCTCAGGGACACAACGGTGGCAGCTGGGATTTGAACCCACAACTTTTCAGGTTACTTGCATGCTAGCCAGGTTCCTCAGCCACTACTCCACCACCGCCCATAGTAATGCTCAAGAGCCCAATAAGGGCGGGTAAAACCTCCAAAGGAAAATATGACATAACCAAACTAAAATAACCAACTGAAACAATTAAGTTGACAACTGCAAGTGACATGCCTGAGATCATAAGAGCACACATCTTCGGAGAATAAAGATTCTAAAGATTTCTATAGTAAATTATGCTTGCATTAAAGGTACAGTGAGCTTAGCAGACTCTTCTTAGCAGACATCTTGAACTAACAAAGCCTCCATTTTATTTGAAATGGAGACCAAATAAAGCCTGCTAGAGAGGGAGCTCACCCCCTGCTCTGGGTCCTTCTGGGGAAACTCTGTGTTCTTCTTTACTACCAGGGTTGTCATTAAAACCACCTAGTGGATCTCAACCTGATATGGCCTCACTCACCCATGACTGAGATCTTATAGAGCGCCCTGTACTTCTGTCCCGGCTGCTCCCCCGGCACAAAGTCCCCCAGGCCAATGGTGCAGAGCGAGATGAAGCAGAAGTAGAAGGCATCCAGGAAGGACCAGTTGTTCTCGATGGCGCTGAAGATGAAGGCGGGCACAGCAAAGAAGCACAGAACCACCAGGACCAGGAGCAAAATGAAGTGGACCGTACTGGCCAGACGTGGCTGGAGCCCGGCCCGCTGCTGCAGGACACTCAGGGGCCCGTAGGTCAGCAGATGCATGAGCCGGTGGACGCAGGCGGCCAGAACCAGCATGGTGAAGGGCACACCCAGCAGCGCGTAGATGATGGAGAAGGCCTTGCCGCCGTCCGACAGGGGCGTGGTGTGGCCATAGCCTGGAGGAGGAAAGACAGACAGGTTGGGCATTACATGGGAGGAGAGGAGCAAGAGTGGAGGTGGAGAGCCATGGAGGGTTTTCCAACAAAGGAGTTGTCCCTGATGCCAGGTGTGCCTGCTCTAGTCTAGGGGGTGGGGGAGGGGGAATAGTCTTCATCAGGGTTACTAGGATGAGCCACAGATCTGCTCAGCACTTTCCTTGAGATGTATTGTTAAATGATGGCACTATATAACGAATATAGAATCAAATCTAACTGCAAGGGGAAGAGAGAGAAGGAGAAATGGAGAGAGGCTGAAAGAGAGGGGTACAAACATGGAGAGATACAAAAAGGGGGGTTGAAATGGACAAAGACAGAGATTCAGTTTCAACATAAACACTTTCACAAATGGACAGCTACTCAGTTTACACACAAAAGCACAAAAAAGCCTTGAACCAACAGCTGATCACACACCGGCCTCTTCAGCATTGTCTGGGTGCATTATCAGCGACCCTAACCAACCCACGAACTAATAAAAACAAGATATACATTCCATGCAATTACCAGCACAATAGGGAGCCTGTGTTTACCACTTCTCAATTTTAGTTCACGTGTATTCATGGGACTTCTTTTAACTTTTGCTGGCTGCTAAAAAAAAGCTTTGATCACATCTCTATAGATCACAGCCTGCAATAAAACTGAACAAGGTTAACATTAAGGAAGAACATAATAATTATATATAATTTGTGTAAACTTTAAAAATGGACTATAGGGCCTAGCCAGATCAGACATTATGACACGAATCCTGTGTCTTCCTAAGGACAGAGTTATGCGTCTGTTCCTCAAAGCTTGTGAATTTGAGTGAATGCACAGATACGTCAGAGAATGGGAGGACCACTATGTGCTCTTGGGTTTGTGTTACAGGCTTTGCTTTGTTGATTAAACACTGAAGTCTGATATAAATCTGCTGGAGTATTTGGAGTTTTGGAATCAAACCAATTCATGAAATTCCTTATCACATGAGAGGAATACAAATCCCTTTCTGCATCTTAATCTGGTTTTATACATGAATGGGACTCAACAGAGAGCTCTGCACAAGGTCTGTAACTTGGCTTCTCATTTTTGCCATCAACTGATTTCGATTTGTTCAGGTGTCTTGTCAAACATGAATCAAAACAACATTGCAGGTTTTGAATGCATCTTGTATCTTCAGGGACTTGTATCTTCAGCAACACAGCAGAAAACAACATCCCTCTCAGGAGTACACTCACAAAAATCAACTGAGGGCTTGTTTTATTATTACCCTAGACTGACTTGTTTTTCTCCTTGACAGAACAAAGACTGGCCTTATCAATATGCTGTATGCACAGAGAGTTTTCTGTCAAGTAAATTGCATAAAGGCCCTGTGGCCCTCATTCATGTTTAAAAATAAAGTCAAACTCTGCCTGCTTGCCTATGTTGTTTGAGAAAGTGCTGTCATAACAGTAAGGCAGTCTGGTTTAACAGTAATGGTGCCTTCACATCTACATCCGTTGTTTTGTTGCCATCATGCACAGTATTCTATGACTTAATTTGGGTTGCACATAGATGGCCCTCAGGAAAGACACACACACCGGACAGACCGTAAACACAGCAGGGGAATTTGCATACCAGTAGGCCTTCTGGGGGAATTCAAAGCATTAGTTAGAGAAACACAAGAGTAAGTTCCTGGGGAGTTAGGGGTTCATATAGTCACTGAATGAAGGAGACTGAGGCTCTTTTAGGTGGTTTAAGCGACTACTTGCTCAAAGATAAGTTTACCAGTTTTGTTGCTAAACCTAAAAGTTACTTTGGAATATCCTCTGGGGACTCCACCTAAATGGGTGATCTATAGACAGTTACAGTATATCAACTCTCAACTTCCTCTTAGACTACTGTCATTTCCCCTTTTATCTTCAGCTATATGCAAATGGTTTTGTCAGTGTGGCATCCCTCGTACACATAACAGGGTGGTTACAAAAGCCAGCTGGAGCCAAGAGAGTTGGACTAAAGCTTTCACGCCACACTCATTCAACTCCTGACCAAGATCATCTGGTTAGCAGAAAGCAAATTACTTCGACACCCCAATGTTGCACTTTGCAGATATCTGTTATACATAGCAGGCACAGACTATTCGACTCTCAGGCCTACCTATTAGTCACTCAGGTCTATGTGCAAGTTTCGAATTCCTAAGACAAAATTCTACGTTCTCTTCTCTGATCTAACCCATAGTTGCCTTGGGACTCTTAGGTCTACTAATTTAATGAGAAGTTAAGAGTTAAGTTAAAAGTTAAGATTTAGTTACAGTAAGCAAAAAGGGGTACAGTAAGTTTTTTCGACACACGTGAATACATAAGTCTGAAGTGCCTGGATTTAGACACTGTGATTACAAACCATGTTTGCTCATGTTAGAGGATCCTTCTAATGTTACCTCGCAGAGGGCTCATTAGGTAACCGCTGGCGAGCCAGTTACACACGCACAGAGGGTAGTGTTGGAATGACAAATACTTCCTTATCGCCTAGAATCTAAAACGGGGAAAGAAAAATCAAATGGTTCCCCCAAAAGCATACAGAGGCCTTAAAAACAGCGTACAACACATGAGCACCCACCGTGTTTTTAAACTACTATTGGATTGCAGCAAAATATAAGGCTGGTACCCAGGTGCGAATATATTCAGCGCAGTTACCTTGATAAAACGACGACGTGGCACGGCGAGCCTATTTCGTTGTAAGAAAAAAAACAAGAGTTTCCATTTAACATACTACGATATAAACAGTGACTTCTACATAGTAAATGGGATGTAATCGAAAGTAGGCTAATCTCCAAACTACAGCGTAAGGTGTGCAAGATAACGTTATCCTAACATCACATCTGTGATTGATTCAGCCCTTTTAGAGACGGCACGGAAGCAGTTGCTCTGTCTGCCGGAGCTCCTTTTGTTTCAGCCTGGCGTTATTTTTGGCTTACCGTGGAAATATCCAATACAATTTCTCAAATGCGGTTGTGTATCAGGCTATCTTGACCGTTTATCGCAGTGTATCGCACTGTATAGTTAGGTCATATTAATTCACTGATTTAATAAGTCAGAAGTTAAGTTTGATTGCTACGCTGAGCCCCATAGCATAATATGAAACTTTTGGCAGACTTAACGTTACGTACCTACAGTCGTCACCAAAGTGTTCGCGAAGAACAGCGAGGAGGCCAGATCCCAGTTTGAATGCCCTGTTGCATTTCGCAGTACTGAGACACCGTACTTGTTGGCTTTTAAAACTTTTTCCAAAAAGGCGTCTAACTGCGATGCGTTGATGCAGCTCTGGTTCAGGAATTGCTGTTTGAGAGACGTCAAGTCAGTTCGTACTTTCTCCTCCACAGGACCTTCGATGTAAGAGAAAACAAGCGCTCCTAAAAGCAGATAAGTGATGTAGAATAAGACAAACCCCGCCAGGAGAATCCAAGCTCTAAACAGCGGGGACATCGCTGGTCCACCGTGTGCGTTCTGGCACACTAACTCGCCCAAATAAGTTATCTCAGCTGCAGCCTTCACTGGCTGGCCCACGCACAGGACAATTTTAATTGAACTCCACCTTCTCGCGATCCTCCACCCACTACGAAATGCTGGTCAGGAAATAAGGTTGGGATAGGGTCACGAGTAAAGTAGATGTTTTCAGTGTTTGGAAAGTAGACCTAATGTAGATGTGATGAAAAGGCGATGGAAATGTTCGCCCCGTAGTTCGTGAAAACACTTTCTGGTCAGGCTGTAATTTATAAATGATGTGTGTACAGTGATGTAGTATTTTCCGCGTTTCCTTAGCTGTGTTCATGAAAACCGAATAATAGCTGACATAAATCCACTAAGACAAACATTGCTTTTTTCAGAAAAAAGTCGAGATTATTTCTACATTCATGTGATGTAGTAGAAACCTGATCACATGCCTCCACAGGAAAAAAAATGCTGGAGAAAAAAAGTTACAGCTACAGATACTGTATTCGTGTTTCGTCTCCACTCAGCCATCCTCCAGGGCAGTGGTTGTCAAACTGGGTATGGGTACCCTGGGGGTACTTTGATCAAGTCTAGGAGATACCCAAAATATATCTGTGAATGGGTTCTCAGTCCTCACCAGCAAAACCTCTGGCAGAGACTATATTTGAAAAAAGATTTTACACTCTACCTTATCTACTCTAACTACCCAGTTGGCATTATTATTGTTACTACTACACTGTTTATTTCACTACTACGCTGCTTATGGTATGTGAAGTAATTATGCAGAAATATGAACGTTTATAGCATAGATGCTGTTCATGGTGCAGGGGGTGTCCAGTAGGACATAGTGTGTCTCACGGCAGGGGGGTATATGTGGTTACAAGCTTGGGAACCAATGCTTTAGGAAAAGCAACAGGGGCGTGTAAGGTTGGCATACTTCTGTTTAAGCAGCGCACAAAACAGGGCGTGAGATTGCATGACGCCACAACCCTTGATGTTACATATGTTTCTGTTTGATCTCTTCTTTTCAGAGACATAATTCATGTACCCTTGAAAAGGCTAGGCCTAGGCTACTATTTTCAGACACACATACACACACACTTATACACTATTGAGATCTCACTGATTTGTTAACAAGGGATTCACTAGGCCACGTCGGTGCTCATAAAAAGTTTAATAATTCCAAATGAAACTTCAGCAAGACAATGAAAAGGGAAAAAAGAAATGTGATTTGGTCAAAGATGACAATCGAAAATTAGTCTACATGGGCACATGACACTTAATGTTGTTCCAACACGGATAACAAGCTTAATTTAAAAGTCGCCCTTCAAACAATCCAGAAAATATGATTTTTTTCCAGCAGTGACTCAGTGTAAAAATATCACACAAACACATCAGATTCCAATAATGTATAGTGCATGGAACTACAGACATTCACATTGGAACAGGAGATTATGAGTGTTGGTGGATCATGAAAGTTCCTCTGTTCACATTTTCTGCATAGACACAGAGTCCTGTGTCTTAAAACTTTGTCCTCATGGAAAACTGAGATTACCTCAAGCCTCTGGATAATACTATGACAAAACAGAAACCATATTAGCACAGTTATACAATATGAATGGTTCATGATTGCAATGGTAAACATTACCCAGACCACTGATTCTTTTACACCATGTAATACATTAAAATGGGTCTTGAACCTCTATGCCATGAATTAGAAAGCCTTATTGAAAAATACATGTGTTTGTTTACTTAACAGAATGCCTAAATCCCAGTGCTCTCCTAGTGTGCCCTAAACCCTGAACCCTTAATGACTTGAAGCAGAAATGTGCTTCATGGCTGATTCATGCCAGTTAAGTCTTTGAGGGCTCAGGGTTTAGGATTGGGTGGGAGATTAGCATTCAGCCAATCGTGACCAAGTGTTGAGTGGTTATGGCACTGATGCAATAAGCAACAGCTCACTGTGATTCTGAGCCACAACAGGTGCAGGTCTGGGCCAGATAAACCTAACAGCTAGATTGGTACTGACAACACAGCAACTATCCAGTTTTAATGATGGGGTTGGATCCTTTTAGTGGTCATCATTCTTTCCTTTAAAGGACAAAAACGAAACAGTAGCACTGTAGGGTGAGACTCTGAAACAAGAAGACTTTGGAGACCAAACTGAAATATAATTATGAGCTCAGTAAATCCACAAACTAACAAACCAACGGACAAACAAATGGAACCTCTTAACATGTTTCGTTCTGTCTTGCATCGATAAGCACGGCCCCATGGGTTGTTTTGGTTGAAGATATCTCATTGCAAGAGAGAATGGGAGAAAGGCAGAATTGCATTGTGGGAGTTTAAGCCAGAAGGTTCTTGTTCAGATCGTATGAAAGCCTCCTTTTGTTGACCAGTTGGGTTTGAAGGCTGACCACAGCATGCCCAGAGGCAAGGTCATGACCTTGAGGCACATCCTTCGGATGGGTCTGGGTACACAAATGAATAAAAATACAATTTTGAATAAAAATACAATACAAAAAATTACAGCTGTGATTACATACAGCAGAGAAGTACAATGCAAATAGCATAATAGCAACAAATGCAATGTCATTAATGATCCCAAGTCTCCTGTGAGAACCCAAACAACAAAAAGGTCTAGCAGGCTAAGCAAGTAAATATGTAAGGAACAGAGAGCTACATTAGATTCTATGCCTTTTGTGTTTAGAATCTGTTCTGTGGTGACCCTATACATTTTATAAATTTTTTCATATAGTGTATACTCTGAGTAATAAAACCAACATTTCCAAGTAGCCAGCGTCTACTTCTGTGCTGCAAACACTGCAGTTAGATTTTCATGAATGAATGCCCTTTAAACAGTCATGTAGTCGTAAGGCTGTTGTGTAATTGGATGAAATGGACTTAGGCATTTAAGTTGCCAAACACCAACAGCCCTTTTTGAAGCAATTTGAAGAAAAACCAGCAGAGAGAGGAGAGTAAAGGTAAACACCCACTGAATGATGAGCGTCCACCTGCAGCGAAGCCAGGAGACGCTTCCAAGAGGGAGATTCAGTCCGTTTGTGCTTCAGGCCAAACATCTTGTTCAAGTCTTGGAATCCATCCAACAGGCTTCTCTCCCTGAACACATAGAGATGTCAGGGTGAATAAAGCGCAATGCCACCCCATTCCAGTACACGTTCCTGAAATGTCTTTAAGTATTTAGATAAGTACAGAGATGCTGCCTGGCTCTGGCTCGCTTACGGCCCAGATCTGAGTTTTGAAGTGCATGTCCCAGAAGCACTATTACGCTGCCTTTGTGGTAACTGTGGTTAAAGTGTTAAAATTATTCTCTAGTGTTCATCTGTAGCAGGCGGCTAATGGCTAACAGCTAACCTGATGAGGCCCCACTTTGGTTTAGGTGAGGTCTGGAATAGTGTTTAATGTTTTCGCTTGGTGTTCTCCCTTTTGAGTCTAACTTTGATTCTTATTACTCCTGTTTTTATCTAATAACCTAATGATGTTTTTAAGTTGCTTTGGATAAAAATAAGTAGCTAATTCCTTCACAATATGACTGTAAATCTCAAATCCATTTTAAACTGGGGGATTATGCACCCCGTCAGTAATCCTGACTGTGTTGTTGTGAAGTACTAACAGTTCCTCTTAATACCACTTGAGGGAGCTAAGTCCTGGTTTTATGGCTAGCAAGAGCTGTCTTCAGGGGAACAGGCATCTGTCTCTAAGGTGGTTTTCTGTGTGTGTTGTGTATATTTCATCAGTGGCTACAAACAGCAGTGTCTAAAACATGAAGCACGCACACACAAACACATCAGAAAGTCACCCACACATACACAAGACCTGTTGAATCGATTCTTTCTGTATTTGCATGCTTGTTTCAGGCACAGTGAATCTTGCAGTGGTTAATTATCCTGAGTGCAGTCTATCTCCTCTGTGTTCAAATCATTTCTGCCTTGTTTGTATGCTCACTCATGGAAAATCATTCATGGAAATTCACTCATGGAAAATAATTTATGGAAATACCCACTCCAGGGTAACACCATGGAAATGCAGGCACATGAAAAACATGCAAGTTCAAGTTGACCTTGGAAAACCAATCCAAGGACCAGTGGATAACACACAAGATGTGCTTTGATTGTCTCCTTCAGCAAGTCCTACACAAGGAGCCCATCCCTTTGATATACAGCTCCTGCATTCTGCTCAGCCCTGCACCAAATCTGCACAACAAGCACTTGTTCTTCTATGCTCTTCTTCTCACATACCCATAATCCTCAGGAGCTCTGTTCTGTTCCACGGCCCCCCGCAGGAGATGTTTCAGTGTCGGAATTCCACTGAGGTCAAAGGTTGTGCTCGGCACAGGTGGGAAGGCCTCTAGAAACACTCTTGGCTGCAGAAAAAACATACACAGAAGCAAGCAAATCAAACGAGTGCTGTCTGTTGGAAAAAAGATGAAGAAAATCTGATAAACCAGCAGCTGAAGTTAACTGAATGGGGCATAGCACAATGAAACTAAGAGTGAGTTTCTGTGCCCCATTCAGTGTAAGCTACCAGTGCACTGTTTGGTCTCTTATATCAAACTGTCTCATTCTTTTCCCAGTCAACGGCATTCAGTGACCTCGGGCAACAGGGCTATGAGTTGATTCACTCTGCATTTCTCTCTGGTGCCTCTAGTGCGTCAGGCACATTACCTCCATTAATTCCACTAAGATCTTTAGCATCTGAAATTTCAATGTGCCAGAATAACATGCAAATTGACCATCTGAAAGCTACAGATCTAATGCATGCCAATAATATCATTATTTATAAATATTACATCAAAATCAATCAATTATTGGCCTATAAACAAGACAATGCAGTATAATATAAATTGTTTCAGTAGAGCTAGTTTGGGTAGGATGATGTTATTAAACCAAAGATAATGTTCTGCAGATGGAACTACATGTAAACAGGCCCAGGGAGCAGCCAAATAGGAACAGACCAAATCTGGGCACGCTTTGGCACAGACTCGGGAGACTCTGACTCCCAAAATTGTACCAGGGTTTATTGTGATTGTTGGAGCCAAAAGTAGGAGCAGTAGTAATTCTCATACGATACAGTTTAAAGTATGATGATTAAGTTCAGTAAATCACCTGCAAATAATGAAGAATTAGATTTTTTTCTGGGGGTATTGCAGTAACAAGAGCAACATGCAGCTGCAGTTCGGGGAAAGCCACTGAGCTAAATAGGGAAATCCCTTTCAAATGTGTGTGAGTTCGTGAAAACAGAGAATCCTGGAGGGAGCAGATCAGGCTGGATCCGGTGCTAAGCTAGCTGTTGTGTGGAACTACACTGTTGCCCTGGCAACATGAAAGATCATGGGTTAAGGATCCAGGAAGAGAATGACCTCTTCTGCCCCACAATTCTGTTTCTGCAGTCCCTAAATTTAGATATATTTGTTCCCTTGTACTTTTAACAAGGGAAGAAGCCATACACAATTATTCAGTGCTTAAGCTTATTTCTTGTGCTACGAAATTGTCTGTACCAAAGTGACATTACAGTATGAAAAATGGTAAACAGACCATTTTAAATGTATCTTCGTCCACTGTATTGCCATGACTGTGACACTGATGGTTAAAATATTCAGATTTACTCAGATGCACTTCATTATTTACATGTGACAAAACTGGAGTATTTTTTAGAATATGCTCTGTGTCAGGTGTAATTGCTCACTCTTTCCAGTCAGCATTAAAATAAATTTAATTATGCTCTCAGCATGAAGTAAAAATAATGTCCAATTTAAAAACCATCTTCAGTTCTTTTGGTTTGGGATTGGTTTAACTGAACAAACACAGACCAGCTGACGAAACTGTTACCCCCAGTGAGCCACAGAAATCCCCACAGAAATACACATTCAAGGAAACAACATCAAGGGGGTAAAATAATTAAAATGTACTTTAAAGTGGTAGCTTACTGCATTAAAATCATTTGCCTTGTCCTCTACAGCTGTCTGAGGCCACCACTGTCCGGATGCTATCACCTCTTCGCTGCCCTGGCCGTCTGGGTCATGGCTGAAGGAGGCCCATGAGTCATCTGTTTGGTGACATGGGTTTGCTGTCCAATCAGATTGCCAGGATGACACGTTATCTTTGTCTGCTGGTTCAGTGACAGTAGAAAAGAAAGACAACATTGAGGAAAATGCAAAAAATGGTTTCTTATGTCTTATTTCATGTTGTTTCATGATATACATGCATGCAAACTTGCAATTAAACACTGACTGTGATATTCGTTGATAACTGAAGAAACTGAAGCATATCTCTGGACAATAATTCCATTGCTTCATATCTGCACACAACTCATGAGGGAAAGCAGGCAGGGCAGGCTTTAGTCACGTAATTCTCGTTAATCTCTCATTTGGAAACAGAGAGTACCTCACCAGCTGTGTGAATACTAAGTAAGAAGTCCAAGAAAAAAAGGCCAGATTCATTTTGTTGTGCTCCTGTGTCTGAATCAAATCACTACCTGTCTTATGGCATCCCACAGATAACACCAACTTAGCTAAGTGGTCCTTAGAGACTGAAGGAGGCAACAGAGCTCATTCGGTGTGTGTGTGTGTGTGTGTGTGTGTGTGTGTGTGTGTGTGTGTGAATACCACTTAAACACTTTATCCATTACCCTAACTTCCTCAGTTTGAGTATTTTCTGCTCATCTCTGTGGCAGTAAACTCTTTCTCTTTTTGGCAGGTGTCAAGTCAAGCTATCTGAAGATGTAGCCTAATCTTGGGCTTTGGAAAACATTTCTTTTTCTTTACACAGTTTTTCTGATGTTATGGACCAAACAACTAATTTATTGGTCAAGAAAATAAGTTATTAAATTAAAATAATCATTATTCGCAGCCTTAGTGTGTATATGTTCCTTGTTGGTACTGACTTGTATGCAGTTGGCATGTCCATGATAGAAAAGGGGGTGAGCTCATCCTCATCTCTGAGGTCTGCTCTAAGCACCTCTCTTTCTCTTTCTCTTCTACACACCTCCTTTTCTCTCTCTCTTTCTCACTTACTCTCTCTCTCTCTCTCTCTCTCCGTCTGTCTGCAGTATGATGCCTCATCATCCCAGAGGCATAACAAGGGATTACAGGCCTGAGCTGCCCCACTGAGACTGACACTACAGCAGGAGCCCTCCATTATTAATACCCTCCTATGAGTTTGGGCTGGAGGTTTGGGGGGTTGCTGTTCAAAATTCAGGTCAAAGTAGACAGGACTGAATAATGTCATGAGCTGAGGGACTATGCGCCTGTCAGTTGGTGAGAACGCAAACAAAAGAGGGGGGCCTACTCTGCCACTTTCTCTGTTTTCTAGGTGAGTTGATTTTGAGGTGGCGCGACAGCCAGGCGCTCATCTAATTATAGTCCCAACCTTCCTCTTTCTCCAGTCTGGCACAAAGTGATGTTTAAAAAAAGGCTTTAACACCTGCCTTTTCACACTGCCCTAGTTTCCTGTATTTTTACACATCTATACTAGTGTACAAACATCCTGAGCCTTGCCATCCATCTGCTTCTTAAGAGGCTCAAGCTGAAGGAACTTACCAGAAACTGCAACATTCCTACAAGGCACTTGGTGGAACTCTGCAAAACCTTCCTCCCAGACCGGAGCCTCGCCTGCCTGCATGAACCCCCCGAACTCATCCTCCTCCTCTTCCTCTTCGCCCCCTTGCCCCCCTCCTCCGCCTCCTCCTCCCCCTGGTGCTCCAATTCCTCCTCTTCCCTCGCGGCTCTTGCAGTCTGTGGCCACCGTGTCGGCTGTGTGGGTCTGTGTGGGTCCCGGCTGCCCTGGCTGCCACCGGCTTGCCGGCTCAGTCTCTGCCTCCGCCTCAGCTCCACCTTCGGCCTCCGACTGCCCCCTTCTTGGCCCTGGGAGGCCCGTTGCCATGGCTCCCGGTGGGGCAGGATTAGGGTGAGCATGTGCGGCGGTGGTGGGGGTAACAGCGTTAGCATTAGCGGTAGCTGTGGTGGTGGGGTTGGCGGAAAGAGCTTTAACAGTGGGAGTGACGCCAGTCGTTGCTGTGTTGCTCACGGTGGGAGCTGTCCAAGGGGGATTGTTTTCAGCTGATCTAATCCCAAAGTCCTGCTGTTCTCTGACACCATCTCCTCCTCCTCCTCCCACTTCTGCTTCGCTAAGCGCACAGGTTCCGAGAGCCCTCGCTGCACGCTGTCCCTCTTTCCCATGATCCTTTGCGTCTGTAACTGCCACTGCTGTTTCGTGAGCTTCATCTGGAGTCCACCCAGATCGGCCCTCCGCGTTCACTGACCCCTGTGGTGCCTCGTCCCTCTGCCATGGAGGAGACGCTGTGTTGGGGAGAGTAGATTTAGGGCCATTCTCAACTCTGCCATCTAGCTCCTTTCCTCCCTCAGACTGGCCTTCCTCACACACACATTCATAAGAGCGGTTTATATCTGACAATGACAGCCTATTGAGATTCTCTGATTGGGCTTTATTCACGGGCCTTGTTTCAGGCAGGACTTCCCTGCTGGTGAAAACAGTGTCCAAATCTTTACAACGGCATTGTTGTTTCTCCTGGCCCAATTCAGTGCAACATTGTCTCCCAGGACTGAGGTTGCTGACCCAGGTGCTGGGTAGAGTCTCTTTAGCTGGCTCTTCCTTGCTCTGCTCTACTGGGTCATCCTTCTCTTGCGCACTACACACAGTGTCACCAGTTCTCTCTAGGGACTTATTGGCCTCTTCCGGCGTCCTTGCTAAGCTGTTGATGTGAAGAGAGATGTTTTTTTCCTCTTTGTTTGGAGGTTCTGTAAAGTGACTGATTTGGCAACTGGGCTCAGTGGCAACTTTGTTGGCCTCTCCTTTAGATTCAGGTCTAGTAGCGGTGCAGTCAGCCCAGGTTTTTTTCAAGTCAGCTTTTACTGTTGGAGAGCTGTGTGCAGCACAGGGGACGTTGATGATGTCCACGTTCTCCTTCGCCAGCACAACGGCGTCATGTAAACCGTCCTGTTTCGATGCTGCCCTGGCCACCCCTCTCCTGTCTTTGGCCCGTCCGGTCCCCCTGTGTGCCGACCCTCGGGCTTGTTTTCCCCCATTGGCATTGAGCCGTGTGCTAACACAGTTGTTCTTTCCTCCGTGATGTTCCAGATGCTGCTGTTGCTGGGGCTGCTGCTGGTTCTCCTCCACGCCGTGGTCCTGTTTGTTTGGAGTCGTTTCGGTTGTCGTGGCAGCAGTATTGCTTAGTTTCCGCCATTTCTTTGCCGGCCTGGGCTGAACACAAAACACCTCTCCATCGCACGGTCCGTTCCGGGCTGCATTCTTTGGTCCAGGAGCCTCTTTTGACCCGACCACAGCATCTCGTAACCAGCTGCCCACCAGCGTGGCACGGGACGGCGCTGTTGGGCCTGCGGTGCTTCCCCGGTTGGCACCACTGACGGCACACACATAGTTTCGGCCTTCAGCCTTCAAGAGCAGGCACCGCGTTTGCGTCTGACGCCCACCCTCCGAGGCTTTCAGTGTTGCTACTGTAACCAGCGCGCCCAGGCCTGCTTGTCCACCTACACCAGCCAGTCCTCTTGCAGGCACACTCGTGGTGGGCCTAGCAGTCAGGGGAGCCCCTGAACCCTGAGCTGACCCGTTGCTCTGTTGGCACGACTTGGCGTGGTGATGATGATGATGATGATGCAGAGATGCTGTGCCACCTCTTGCCTTGGCACTAAGGCCACTCTTGGCCCATGCCCGCAGGGTCTTGATGAGCGACATGTCACCAAAGTCCAGGGGGCTGGTGAATGGCACGCTGCTCTTTGGGCTGTCCTGGAGGACGGTGTGGTCCAGGCATGGGTAGTTGTTGTTGTTGTTCTGCTGAAGCATTGCTGTGGCTGCCTTAGAGCCAGAGCTGAATTAGGTGCTACGGACAGGGAAAATCATTGCATGATCACCTGTTGTAATTTATGTCTTATTGTCTGCAAAAGAAAACAACAGGTTTTACATTCCCCTGTATTAGCAGTGCATCCACATGCACGCAAGCTTATGCCGCGTGATTCCACACAGTTGTGCGGTGACTGTGGCACTACTAAACCGCTTATATGTGCATTCATTTCCAAGAATGACAGAGAAATGTCTATGCTAAAACTGAGATATGTTGGTGTGAAATAGCAAACATGTAAAGAGATGGTCAAATAACCAATCCCCTGTAATGACAAATTGAGCAGAACCCCATACATGGACTACACCGCTGACACAGGAGTCTTCCGGACAGAAGAATGGAGTACTGCATTGAAATAGACCTCCCCGCTTATGCAGCTTATAAACGCAGTACACAGCTATGTTTTCAGAAGCAGGCTATTGGAACTCACCGACGAAGCCGAAGGATCAGTTATGCGGTAGAATTTTACAAGCCTGGTAGTACGGGACCTGAGACATGATTCATTTAAAGACGCCATCCGGCACGCTTACCTGTTCCGTGCGTTGCAGGTCGTGATGTCGATTCGCGTAAATGTCACACGTTTTACAGGATGATGCACTATTTAAATCGCAGTGCGTATTGAGGACGTCGGCTGCCTCGTGAGGAAATACTCGTCTCTCCCATGTTCTCCCTCAGTATCTTCAGACTACACGAAGCTTCCCGAATAGACGCATTAACCGCTGTAATCTAATCTTTTAGCAGCGAAAATTAAAAGCGGAAAACCTGTGTCTCTTGGACCTCGCTGATGCTGGAGCACATATTTCGTCCATCTCCCCGGGGTTGTTCGGTGGTTTGACAGCGCATCTCGTCAGTTCTCCAGCGGAATATAACAGCCCAGTAGACGCATCGCCTCTGCAATAGCGTGCGTGCCTCTCGACAGTCCAATAGTAGGCTGACTATTTAAACTGAACCCCCGCATCCGCCCTCCTCCTCCTCCTCTTGCTCTCTTTCACACACACACACACATGCGCGCACACACACAGCACGCGCTCTCATGCATACACACGCACTTCACCCATCATCACCGCCAACGCGCAAGCACGTTCGAAAAAACAACATGAATCATGATTGGTTTGTATTGTCCTGTTATGGTAGCCCACATCTTTATGGCAGTGTAACGCAAAACCTTACCACGCAGAAGTGCACTCTTGGGTTTTCTTACGATATTCCAAACTATTACATCTTCAGAAGCTATACGATGGACGGAATTACTGGAGCTTTTGATACAGCCTATGCCATTCATTCTCAACACCTCAAAATAATTAATAGCGTGTGTTGACCTATCTGTATGAAACTGTTGTTAAATCAGCATAACTTTGACATTGAAACGACCAGCTCTAATGTTAACTGAATGGCATTTGTCTAGCAGCTAGAGGCTTTTTATTTGGAGGTCAAACGGACCACCCTTTGCTTTAGAGGGCGCTAGCGTGTCTCTGTACATCTGTTCGCCTAGCTCATACTGGTGGTGTCCAAAAGTAAAACTCCACCAAGGCTGCAGTGAATGTGTCTGGGATGCGCTACAAGTGAGTCTTTCCACGTCTTTTCAATCGAACATTTTTTTGTAAAAGGTATATGAAGGCAAATGAAATGAAGAAGAAAGACAAAAATAAACATTAAAACTAACCACCACATAGAATTAGAAATTACCCACTGCATAGAACCATTTGGCTGTTGTTGAATGTGACTGGTGTCCTACAGACTGCGATGCCAAACGAAAACCACTGTGGTTATTCTTTCAGAAGAAAGGGAAGCATAGCAATCAAATGACAAATCAACAAAAGTGTTAATAGTAATACATTTTATTAATTTTCTTGTAAATTATAACTTTTGCTCAAGTTCTATAAGAGCAATAATTTACTCTATAATTTGCACTGAAATGGATTCAAAAGTCATTGATTCAAAAGTCATTGATTCAAAAGTCATGCTACACTGGCGCACACTTATACAAAGTGTTCTATACATAAATAAGGTTAGATCTGGAGAACTTGATACAATATTATGAGTATTCATTCCCAACACAGGGGTGAAGCAAAAAAGTGAATAAATTCACCATAAAACAGAAATAATATATCCAGATCTCTCTAATAAATTTAACAAAAAAGAAAGAAATCATTTGTTTTGAGGACAGCTTAGATAAACTTGTTGAAGCTCATCATTTCAGTAAAAGAAATGTGCATGTTGAAGGAGACTTTTCCGTAATGACAAACCTTAACTGGATATCTTTACAATACAAACAATATTAACAATTTAAGAGTTCTGCACATGGTCTTGACTTTTAAGGCCTCATCTGTACATTGGGTTCATACAAATGTAACTAATCCTCTGAATGAAATGTGACGTAAAATAAGATGTCAACATAGTTAATATTAAAATAATAAATAAAAAGTTATATTTTATATCATTAAGGCACCAGGGAAAGGCACAAGCACACAGCTTTTAAAATATCAAAAAGGAGGTTAAATGAATCTGCATGCTAAGAGCCATTTGAGAGCCAATCCACCCATATAATTATTATCTACATAAATATTAGACTTGTGAATGGGTTTGATTGCTAACAATCCTTGCTGCTGATGCAATCAGACTCAGATGAAATAAAATGCAGATATATGCAGATAAAATGCAATAAGATGACTAACAATTTAAATTTGGGCTACTCTCTTTTTTTGGAGGAAGGAAAATACAAATGGGTGTGTTATTCAAATAATGGATGAACATGTGCATTTGATTGTAAGATGATATTTACTATTCTGATTCTATTTAAAAAAAAATACAAATGATACTGATAAAAATAGAAAATCAACAGTGACAACTACTAATACAAAACATGTCAATAAAAAACCCCCACAATTTTTCAAATATCAGCTCTTGCCTCATTAATCCAGAGATAATTGAGAACTGCTCGCTTTTTCGGCTGATGACGCTACTGTCGATTCCACTGTTTGTTTTGGTGACCTTGACCTTGAGGTCACCACGGTAACCATTTCCTCCTTAGTAGTTGTGACAATTACCTCCTCCCTTAGCCTGCCTTGTGTAGTAAACTGCATTTTAGGCATCTGGACATGAAAACCACCTGAGGCTTCATCACTAAAATGATGAGGTGACGACTTGCCGTCATGTGTCACCTCTCTTGTGGTTGTTGTCGTTGTGACGATATACTCCTCCTTTTGGGCACCCTGTGAGGTCACCTGTAGCCGTGGCAGCTGAACATGAAAGCCACGTGATGCCTCATCACTAGAAGGTTGAGGAGAGCACCTGCTGCCACAGGGGGAACTCTCGGGTGTAATCTGAAGCAGTCCAGCAGAGTGAGGGCCTAAGTTTCCTCTAAGGACTTCATACGAGGTTAAGCCCTCTCTCTCATACACTTGTTGTGTGCTGCTGTACCCCGTAGATGATTCATGCTCTCTTTGCCGAACTGACACAAACCCCATGGAAGACGCATGAGGAGAAGGAGACTCAGAGCTTTCTCTCTCTGCTAGCATTTCAGTCCTGGCTGTAGAATACACCATGGTGGCCTCAGTGTGCCCCTCTTCTCCCTCGGCTGTCTTTTTGAAGCCTGGTAACGTAATTTTTCCTGATTTTATTTCCTTGCGATCTTTGTCACATTCTTTCATGACCAACTTTGCATTCAGCTCAAGGTGTTCCTCCTCAGTCATGTGTTTTGAATAGGGTGACGTGAACTCAAGTTTTGGCATCTTCAGCTTGACATATTTTGAGCTGTCTTTTTCACTGTTTAGGCCTGCGACCTCATCCTTTCCTGAGCCAGACGTTTTAGGCGTCACATCAAATGAGCCACTTTTTCCTGGAGAGAGCACAACCTTGGGCATTTTCAGTTTCCCAGTTTTGGACTTCCCACTGACCTCCATCTCCTCTTCGCCACATTCCACTTCTTCCCTACCCTTAGTCCCAGACTTTCCAAGACCTGCTTTCACTTTAATCTTATTTTGGTTCTCTTTGCCATGTACTCCTAGTTCTGCTGGAGGCAAACCACCTAAAACATCAGAACTGTCTGCCTGAGGATTTACTAAAACAAAAACTGCTTTTGTCACTTTAGGCATTCTGGGTCCCTCATATTCAATCTCTGGATCAGACACAGACAAACCTTTTCCACTAATATTTCCCCCCTCAGGTGAGGAGATTGAAGGTAAAGCTGCACCAAATTTAGGAACTTTGACTTTTCCTCCCTTACTTCTGTCTACCTCAAAATCTCCAGGTGCAGTTCCAATATCAAAATCTAATTCTGGAATATCTGGTGTTTTGATGCCATGGTCTGAACCAGTTGTAGCAATAGTTGGTTCAGCCGGGACAGACACATTGAGTTCTGGTGCAGAGTCTTTGCCCACTTTTGTTTTCTTAATCTTAAATCGTCCGCTTACTCCCTCTTCATCCTTCTCTGGTTTGACATCAATGTCTGCACTATTGTTTTTCATCTTTGGCATGCCTATTTTGAATTTTGTGCCTTTAACCTTTGGCCCTTTCCCTTTGCCCTGAAGCACAGGTGGATTAAGGTGTATGTCTGGTAATTCGATTTTCTTGCGGTCCTTTTTTCCTTCACCTTTCCGTAATCCAATATTTAGCTCCAGATCACCTTTGGGTGCTTTTATGTCAATTGTTGGCATCTTGATTTTCAGGCCCTTGTCCTCGACACCCTTGCTGACATCAGTGTCTACATTTCCACTTTGTCCACCTTGTACATTAACAGAGGGTGTTGTGATTTTACCCTCACCTTCACCTGAGTCAGTGTTCACGTGAGGTAAGGACACATCAATTTGGAGCATTTTCATTGTTGATTGCATGGTTGTGCCACCTTCACCATGGATGTGCAAATCTGGTTTGTCACTGCCTTTAAGGTTTGCTGATGGAAGTGAAACATCTACTGTTGGCAACTCGACATCTAGCATTGTTATTTTTCCACCTTCTACCCCATGTTCTACTTTAGGAATTTTAATATCGGGGGATTTTCCTTTTGGAAGTGATAGATCCACCTTTGGTAACTTTATGTCTGGCATACTGACTTTCCCACCCTCACTTTCAACCTCTGAACTTCCCTCAATCTGACCAGATTTCCCTTTTGGCAGAGATATATCAAGTGTTGGCATAGTGACACTTGGCATCTTGATTTTTCCTCCCCCTCCCTTTACCTCTACTTCTGGTGCACCAATGTCCCCAGTGTGTCCTTTAGGAAGGGATATCGCAACTCCAGGCATCTTAACAGTGGGCATTTTGAATTTTCCACCTTCTCCTTTAACTTCAGCATCTGGTGCAGTAATGTCCTTAGCTTTGCCTTTTGGAAGTGATACGTCAAATTCTGGCATCTGAATAT
Organism: Tenualosa ilisha; assembly: GCA_015244755.2. Classification (NCBI taxonomy): domain Eukaryota; kingdom Metazoa; phylum Chordata; class Actinopteri; order Clupeiformes; family Clupeidae; genus Tenualosa; species Tenualosa ilisha. Next base: position 827,985 of record PYXC01002196.1, on the reverse strand, counting down.
GTGGCATTTTGAGTTTTCCGCTCTGCCCTCCAAGTTCCAGGTCTGTTGTTTTGATGTCCTCAGATTTTCCTTTTGGAATGGCTATATCTATTGTTGGCATTTTAATGTTAGGAAGCTTTATTTTACCACCCTCTCCCTGTATGTTTGCATGTGTGCCAGAATCAGCTGATACATCATGCTTCAGTTTGGGTAGTGCAACATCCACATCAATTTTAGGCGCAGATATGCCAATGCTGGGCATTTTGGGGATTTTCAGTGCACCCTCATAGCCTCTAATGTCTGCATCAGATACATCTACCTCAGTTTTGGGGAGCAAAACTTCATGCTCTGGTGTTTTTGTTGCTGGTAAGGAAATTTCAAGAGATGGCATTTTGATGTCTGCTTCCTTGTCTTTTTTCCCTCCTGGACCAGTGACGTTAACCACCACATCCTTCTTAGATGTACCAAAAAATGGCATTTTAATTTTAGACTTCTTGATTTTTCCTTTTAATTTTATATCCTGGTCAAACTCAACAGATGCAGTTCTACCACCAACATCCACCTCTGGTGTTGAACCACCTCCTTCAAGCTCCATACTTCCACTTTTAGATTTTCCACTAAACTTTGGAAGAGAAATCTTTGGCATTTTCAGGGTAACATCAGGCACATCAAAACTCACACCAGAGGATGGTCTACCTCCTTCAGCTTTCAAAAGTTCAATATCCTCTCTGTCATTGTTCTTTGACTTTGTAAGACCAAAATCTAAGTCAACTTTGGGTGCAGATATGTTGACTGATGGTATCTTCACATTTGGAAGCTTGATGGTGCTACTTGCACTGCCTGAGATGTCTCCTTCAACTTCTCCTTCTGGCTTCTTTATCTTAGGTAAACAAATATCAATAGAAGGCATCTTGATTTTTTCTCCATGACTATCGATGTCAAAATCTCCCTCAATTTTTCCTTTTGGAGGTGAAATATCACCTGATACCTTCATTTCAGTTCCCTCAACATCAAATTCTCCTCCTGATGTCTTGAATTTTGGAAGCGACACATCAAATGTGGGCATCTTGAACTTGCCATCTTTCATCTTGCCATCCACGTCAACATCTCCCTCTGCACTTCCTTTGGGAAGGGAGATATCAACCATTGGCATATGAAACTTCCCACCCTTTACTTCAGGACTCTCTATATCCATTTTCCCTTCAGGTGATTTGAATTTTGGCAGGGAGACATCAAATGTTGGCATCCTGAATTTGCCTCCTTTCCCCTCAGCTGACACATTAGTGTCAAAATCTGCTTCAGCTTTGCCTTTTGGAAGTGAAAAATCCATTGATGGCAAGTTGAATTGTCCACCTCTGACATCAGGGCCTTCAATATTGATTTCACCCTGTGGACTTTTAAGTTTTGGGAGGGAAACATCAAATGTTGGCATCTTGAATTTTCCTCCTTTTACTTTAGCGTCAACATCCACATCAACTTCTCCTCCAGCACTGCCTTTTGGGAGTGAGATATCAGTTGATGGCATGTTCAGTTTTCCACCTTTGATTTCTGGACCTTCTACTTCAATGTGGCCCTCGGGAGTTTTGAATTTTGGGAGGGAAACATCAAATGTTGGCATTTTGAATTTTCCTCCTTTTCCTGTCATGTCAACATCCACATCAACGTCTCCTCCAGCACTGCCTTTTGGGAGTGAGATATCAATTGATGGCATGTTCAGTTTTCCACCTTTGATTTCTGGACCTTCTACATCAACGTGGCCCTCGGGAGTTTTGAACTTTGGGAGGGAAACATCAAATGTTGGCATCTTGAATTTTCCTCCTTTTACCTTGGCGTCAACATCCACATCAACTTCTCCTCCAGCACTGCCTTTTGGGAGTGAGATATCAATTGAAGGCATGTTCAGTTTTCCACCTTTGATTTCTGGACCTTCTACATCAATGTGGCCCTCGGGAGTTTTGAACTTTGGGAGGGAAACATCAAATGTTGGCATTTTGAATTTTCCTCCTTTTCCTTTTGCGTCAACATCCACATCAACGTCTCCTCCAGCACTGCCTTTTGGAAGTGAGATATCAATTGATGGCATGTTCAGTTTTCCACCTTTGATTTCTGGACCTTCTACATCAATGTGGCCCTCATGAGTTTTGATCTTTGGGAGGGAAACATCAAATGTTGGCATTTTGAATTTTCCTCCTTTTCCTTTCATGTCAACATCCACATCAACTTCTCCTCCAGCACTGCCTTTTGGGAGTGAGATATCAATTGATGGCATGTTCAGTTTTCCACCTTTGATTTCTGGACCTTCTACATCAATGTGGCCCTCAGGAGTTTTGAACTTTGGGAGGGAAACATCAAATGTTGGCATTTTGAATTTTCCTCCTTTTCCTTTCACGTCAACATCCACATCAACTTCTCCTCCAGCACTGCCTTTTGGGAGTGAGATATCAATTGATGGCATGTTCAGTTTTCCACCTTTGATTTCTGGACCTTCTACATCAATGTGGCCCTCGGGAGTTTTGAACTTTGGGAGGGAAACGTCAAATGTTGGCATCTTGAATTTTCCTCCTTTTACCTTGCATCAACATCCACATCAACGTCTCCTCCAGCACTGCCTTTTGGGAGTGAGATATCAATTGATGGCATGTTCAGTTTTCCACCTTTGATTTCTGGACCTTCTACATCAATGTGGCCCTCGGAGTTTTGAACTTTGGGAGGGAAACATCAAATGTTGGCATCTTGAATTTTCCTCCTTTTCCTTTTGCGTCAACATCCACATCAACTTCTCCTCCAGCACTGCCTTTTGGAAGTGAGATATCAATTGACGGCATGTTCAGTTTTCCACCTTTGATTTCTGGACCTTCTACATCAATGTGGCCCTCGGGAGTTTTGAACTTTGGGAGGGAAACATCAAATGTTGGCATCTTGAATTTTCCTCCTTTTCCTTTTGCGTCAACATCCACATCAACGTCTCCTCCAGCACTGCCTTTTGGAAGTGAGATATCAATTGATGGCATGTTCAGTTTTCCACCTTTGATTTCTGGACCTTCTACATCAATGTGGCCCTCAGGAGTTTTGAACTTTGGGAGGGAAACATCAAATGTTGGCATTTTGAATTTTCCTCCTTTTCCTTTCATGTCAACATCCACATCAACTTCTCCTCCAGCACTGCCTTTTGGGAGTGAGATATCAATTGATGGCATGTTCAGTTTTCCACCTTTGATTTCTGGACCTTCTACATCAATGTGGCCCTCGGGAGTTTTGAACTTTGGGAGGGAAACATCAAATGTTGGCATCTTGAATTTTCCTCCTTTTCCTTTCATGTCAACATCCACATCAACTTCTCCTCCAGCACTGCCTTTTGGGAGTGAGATATCAATTGATGGCATGTTCAGTTTTCCACCTTTGATTTCTGGACCTTCTACATCAATGTGGCCCTCAGGAGTTTTGAACTTTGGGAGGGAAACATCAAATGTTGGCATTTTGAATTTTCCTCCTTTTCCTTTTGCGTCAACATCCACATCAACGTCTCCTCCAGCACTGCCTTTTGGAAGTGAGATATCAATTGACGGCATGTTCAGTTTTCCACCTTTGATTTCTGGACCTTCTACATCAATGTGGCCCTCGGGAGTTTTGAACTTTGGGAGGGAAACATCAAATGTTGGCATCTTGAATTTTCCTCCTTTTCCTTTTGCGTCAACATCCACATCAACGTCTCCTCCAGCACTGCCTTTTGGAAGTGAGATATCAATTGATGGCATGTTCAGTTTTCCACCTTTGATTTCTGGACCTTCTACATCAATGTGGCCCTCAGGAGTTTTGAACTTTGGGAGGGAAACATCAAATGTTGGCATTTTGAATTTTCCTCCTTTTCCTTTCATGTCAACATCCACATCAACTTCTCCTCCAGCACTGCCTTTTGGGAGTGAGATATCAATTGATGGCATGTTCAGTTTTCCACCTTTGATTTCTGGACCTTCTACATCAACGTGGCCCTCGGGAGTTTTGAACTTTGGGAGGGAAACATCAAATGTTGGCATCTTGAATTTTCCTCCTTTTCCTTTCATGTCAACATCCACATCAACTTCTCCTCCAGCACTGCCTTTTGGGAGTGAGATATCAATTGATGGCATGTTCAGTTTTCCACCTTTGATTTCTGGACCTTCTACATCAATGTGGCCCTCGGGAGTTTTGAACTTTGGGAGGGAAACATCAAATGTTGGCATCTTGAATTTTCCTCCTTTTACCTTGGCGTCAACATCCACATCAACGTCTCCTCCAGCACTGCCTTTTGGAAGTGAGATATCAATTGATGGCATGTTCAGTTTTCCACCTTTGATTTCTGGACCTTCTACATCAATGTGGCCCTCGGGAGTTTTGAACTTTGGGAGGGAAACATCAAATGTTGGCATCTTGAATTTTCCTCCTTTTCCTTTTGCGTCAACATCCACATCAACTTCTCCTCCAGCACTGCCTTTTGGAAGTGAGATATCAATTGACGGCATGTTCAGTTTTCCACCTTTGATTTCTGGACCTTCTACATCAATGTGGCCCTCGGGAGTTTTGAACTTTGGGAGGGAAACATCAAATGTTGGCATCTTGAATTTTCCTCCTTTTCCTTTTGCGTCAACATCCACATCAACTTCTCCTCCAGCACTGCCTTTTGGAAGTGAGATATCAATTGATGGCATGTTCAGTTTTCCACCTTTGATTTCTGGACCTTCTACATCAATGTGGCCCTCGGGAGTTTTGAACTTTGGGAGGGAAACATCAAATGTTGGCATTTTGAATTTTCCTCCTTTTCCTTTGCGTCAACATCCACATCAACGTCTCCTCCAGCACTGCCTTTTGGAAGTGAGATATCAATTGATGGCATGTTCAGTTTTCCACCTTTGATTTCTGGACCTTCTACATCAATGTGGCCCTCAGGAGTTTTGAACTTTGGGAGGGAAACATCAAATGTTGGCATTTTGAATTTTCCTCCTTTTCCTTTCATGTCAACATCCACATCAACTTCTCCTCCAGCACTGCCTTTTGGGAGTGAGATATCAATTGATGGCATGTTCAGTTTTCCACCTTTGATTTCTGGACCTTCTACATCAATGTGGCCCTCGGGAGTTTTGAACTTTGGGAGGGAAACATCAAATGTTGGCATCTTGAATTTTCCTCCTTTTCCTTTGCGTCAACATCCACATCAACTTCTCCTCCAGCACTGCCTTTTGGAAGTGAGATATCAATTGATGGCATGTTCAGTTTTCCACCTTTGATTTCTGGACCTTCTACATCAATGTGGCCCTCGGGAGTTTTGATCTTTGGGAGGGAAACATCAAATGTTGGCATCTTGAATTTTCCTCCTTTTCCTTTTGCGTCAACATCCACATCAACGTCTCCTCCAGCACTGCCTTTTGGAAGTGAGATATCAATTGATGGCATGTTCAGTTTTCCACCTTTGATTTCTGGACCTTCTACATCAATGTGGCCCTCAGGAGTTTTGAACTTTGGGAGGGAAACATCAAATGTTGGCATTTTGAATTTTCCTCCTTTTCCTTTCATGTCAACATCCACATCAACTTCTCCTCCAGCACTGCCTTTTGGGAGTGAGATATCAATTGATGGCATGTTCAGTTTTCCACCTTTGATTTCTGGACCTTCTACATCAACGTGGCCCTCGGGAGTTTTGAACTTTGGGAGGGAAACATCAAATGTTGGCATCTTGAATTTTCCTCCTTTTCCTTTCATGTCAACATCCACATCAACTTCTCCTCCAGCACTGCCTTTTGGGAGTGAGATATCAATTGATGGCATGTTCAGTTTTCCACCTTTGATTTCTGGACCTTCTACATCAATGTGGCCCTCGGGAGTTTTGAACTTTGGGAGGGAAACATCAAATGTTGGCATCTTGAATTTTCCTCCTTTTACCTTGGCGTCAACATCCACATCAACGTCTCCTCCAGCACTGCCTTTTGGAAGTGAGATATCAATTGATGGCATGTTCAGTTTTCCAGCTTTGATTTCTGGACCTTCTACATCAATGTGGCCCTCGGGAGTTTTGAACTTTGGGAGGGAAACATCAAATGTTGGCATCTTGAATTTTCCTCCTTTTCCTTTTGCGTCAACATCCACATCAACTTCTCCTCCAGCACTGCCTTTTGGAAGTGAGATATCAATTGACGGCATGTTTAGTTTTCCACCTTTGATTTCTGGACCTTCTACATCAATGTGGCCCTCGGGAGTTTTGAACTTTGGGAGGGAAACATCAAATGTTGGCATCTTGAATTTTCCTCCTTTTACCTTGGCGTCAACATCCACATCAACTTCTCCTCCAGCACTGCCTTTTGGGAGTGAGATATCAATTGAAGGCATGTTCAGTTTTCCACCTTTGATTTCTGGACCTTCTACATCAACGTGGCCCTCGGGAGTTTTGAACTTTGGGAGGGAAACATCAAATGTTGGCATCTTGAATTTTCCTCCTTTTCCTTTCATGTCAACATCCACATCAACTTCTCCTCCAGCACTGCCTTTTGGGAGTGAGATATCAATTGATGGCATGTTCAGTTTTCCACCTTTGATTTCTGGACCTTCTACATCAATGTGGCCCTCGGGAGTTTTGAACTTTGGGAGGGAAACATCAAATGTTGGCATCTTGAATTTTCCTCCTTTTCCTTTTGCGTCAACATCCACATCAACTTCTCCTCCAGCACTGCCTTTTGGAAGTGAGATATCAATTGACGGCATGTTTAGTTTTCCACCTTTGATTTCTGGACCTTCTACATCAATGTGGCCCTCGGGAGTTTTGAACTTTGGGAGGGAAACATCAAATGTTGGCATCTTGAATTTTCCTCCTTTTACCTTGGCGTCAACATCCACATCAACTTCTCCTCCAGCACTGCCTTTTGGAAGTGAGATATCAATTGATGGCATGTTCAGTTTTCCACCTTTGATTTCTGACCTTCTACATCAATGTGGCCCTCAGGAGTTTTGAACTTTGGGAGGGAAACATCAAATGTTGGCATTTTGAATTTTCCTCCTTTTCCTTTCATGTCAACATCCACATCAACTTCTCCTCCAGCACTGCCTTTTGGGAGTGAGATATCAATTGATGGCATGTTCAGTTTTCCACCTTTGATTTCTGGACCTTCTACATCAATGTGGCCCTCGGGAGTTTTGACCTTTGGGAGGGAAACATCAAATGCTGGCATCTTGAATTTTCCTCCTTTTACCTTGGCGTCAACATCCACATCAACGTTTCCTCCAGCACTGCCTTTTGGGAGTGAGATATCAATTGATGGCATGTTGAACTTTCCACCTTTCATTTCAGGGCCCTCTGTGTTAAGCTCACCGTGAGGAGATTTCAGTTTCGGAAGAGACACATCAAATGTGGGCATCTTGAACTTTCCTCCTTCGTGTTTGCCCTCAACGTCTATGCTTCCCTCAACATTTCCCTTAGGCAGTGACATATCAATTGTTGGTATGTTGATCTTACCCTCTTTAACTTCTGATCCTTCAATGGCTATACCACTTCCTGGCCTTTTCATTTTTGGTAGTGAGATGTCAATGGTGGGCATTTTTAACTTTCCACCTTTATCTTTGCCATCAATGTTGCCTTCTATACTTCCTTTTGGAAGAGATATGTCAATGGAAGGCATATCAATCTTACCACCTTTCACATCTGGACCCTTAATGTCCACTGCACCCTCTGGAGATCTCAGTTTTGGAAGAGAAACATCAAAAGTAGGCATTTTCAATTTGGCACCCTTTGCATCCACGTCAATATCTCCCTCTACATTTCCTTTTGGAAGTGAAATATCGATTGATGGCATGTGGAACTTTCCACTCTTCATTTCAGGACCTTCAGCACTACCGGTTGGAAGAGAGATGTCGATTGATGGCATGTTCAGTGTTCCACCCTTTATTTCAGGGCCTTCTACACCAATTTCACCTTTGGGAGATTTCACTTTTGGTAAAGAAACATCAAAAGTGGGCATTTTGAACTTTCCACCTTTCACTTTTCCTTTCACATCTATGTCCCCCTCAACACTGCCTTTAGGTAATGAAATATCAACTGTTGGCATTATGATTTTTCCTCCCTCTGTGTCTGGTCCTTCAATGTTTATATCACCCTCTGGCTTCTTTGGAAGCGAGATGTCAATTTTAGGCATTTTCAATTTACCTTTGTGATCAAGGCTGCCTTCAATACCTCCCTTTGGGAGTGATATATCTATTGATGGCATGTTAATCTTGCCACCTTTCATGTCTGGCCCTGCAATGTCAACCTCACCCTCTGGACTTTTAAGTTTTGGAAAGGAAACATCAAAACTGGGCATCTTGATTTTTCCTCCTTTTGCCTTGCCATCTACATCAACATCTCCTTCGACATTCCCTTTTGGAAGTGAAATATCTATTGAAGGCATGTTAAATTTTCCACCCTGGACTTCAGGATCTTCAATTTCAATTTGTGCTTCAGGACCTTTCAGTTTTGGAAGGGAGACATCAAAAGTTGGCATCTTGATTTTTCCTCCTTTTGCTTTGGCATCTGCATCAACATCTCCTTCCACATTTGCTTTTGGAAGTGAAACATCAATTGAAGGCATGTTAATTTTCCGCCCTTAAATTCAGGACCTTCGATATCAATTTGACCCTGTGGACCTTTCAGTTTCGGAAGGGAAACGTCAAATGTTGGCAATTTGAATTTGCCATCTGTTGTCTTGAGGTTAGCATCTCCCTCAGCTTTTCCTTCAGGTAGAGAAATTTCAACATTTGGTACATTGATTGTCCCTCCTTTAATATCTGGTGTTTCGATATTTATTGCCTTACCTGCTTTTTTCATTTTTGGTAGTGAAATACCAATTTTGGGCATCTTAAATCTTCCCCCTTTTGTTGTGGCTCCACCTACAAGACTCCCTTTTGGAGGACATATATCTACAGATGGCGTGTTCATTTTTTCTCCTTTGATGTCAGGTCCCTCAACATCAAATTTACCACCTGGAGATTTCAGTGTTGATGGTGAAATATCAAATGTGGGTGTCTTGAATTTGCCACCCTTTATAGCTACATCCATGTCAGCTTCTCCTTCAACTTTTCCCTTTGGAAGTGAGATGTCCACCGTTGGCATGTGAAGCTTTCCACCTTTGACCTCAGGGCCTTTGATATCAATGTTCTCCTCAGGAGATTTGATTTTAGGAAGGGAGACATCAAAAGTAGGCATTTTTATTTTGCCTCCTTTTCCTTCAACATCAACATCTGTTTTAACATAACCTTTAGGAAGTGTAATATCAAGTGATGGCATGTTGAACTTTCCGTCCTTGACTTCTGGGCCTTCCACATTAATTCCACCCTCTGGAGTTTTCATTTTTGGAAGGGAGACATCAAATGTTGGCACCTTGAATTTACCATCCTTTGCTTTGGCATCCACATCAATATCTCCTTTTGGAAGAGAAATGTCTATTGATGGCATGTGGAATTGTGCACCTTGAACCTCGGGGCCTGCAATGTTTACATCTGAAGATTTAAGTGTCGGGAGGGATACATCAAATGTGGGCAGCTTGAATTTTCCTCCTTTAATCTTTCCATCTGCATTGACATCTCCCTCCACACTACCTTTAGGAAGTGAGATATCAATTGATGGCATATTCAATTTTCCACCCTTCACTTCAGGGCCCTCAATATCAATCTGACCCTCAGGACCCTTCACCTTTGGAAAAGAAACATCAAATGTAGGCATCTTGAATTTGCCTCCTGCTCCTTTGGCATCAAGGTCCACATCAACATCTCCTTCAACACTACCTTTTGGAAGTGAGATATCTGTTGATCGCGTGTAAAACTTCCCACCCTTGACTAGAGGCCCTTCAATATCAATTTGTCCTTCAGGAGATTTCAATTTTGGCAAACTCACATCAAATGTGGGCATTTTAAACTTACCCCCTTTTGTGTTTCCCTCTATATCAACATCACCCTCAATGCTCCCCTTTGGAAGAGATATGTCTATTGTTGGCATGCAAATTTTACTACCTTTCATTTCAGGACCCTCAACCTCAGTTGCACCCTCTGGACTTTTAACTTTGGGAAGAGAAACATCAAATGATGGCATTTTGAATTTTCCACCTTTGATGTTAGCATCACCCTCCCTATTACCTTCAACATTTCCTTTTGGAGGAGAAATGTCTATTGATGGCATGTTAAATTTTCCACCCTTGACTTCAGGCCCTTCAATATCAATTTGACCTTCTGGTCCTTTAAGTTTGGGAAGGGAAACATCAAATGTGGGCATCTTGAATTTTCCTTTCTTACCTTTAACCTCCATATCTACATCTCCTTCAGTGCCACCTTTGGGCATAGAAATATCAATTGTTGGCATTGAGATCTTCCCTCTTATCTCTGGTTTTTCAACACTTAAGTCTACATCTGGCATTTTGGGTATAGATATGTCACACGTGGGCATTTTAAACTTTCCACCTTTTAAGTCTCCCTCCAAATTGACATTTCCTTCAGCATTTCCTTTTGGAAGGGAAATATCTATTGATGGCATATGGATCTTTCCACCCTTGACATCTGGGCCTTCAGTATCAATTTGACCTTCTGTACCTTTTAGTTTTGGTAGGGAGACATCAAAAGTCGGTAGCTTGAACTTTCCTCCTTTTGCTTTGGCATTCACTTCAGCATCTCCTTCAGTGTTTCCTTTTGGGAGAGAAATATCAACTGATGGCATGTGAAACTTCCCGCCTTTCCCGTCTGGCCCTGTTACATCAATCTTGCATTCTGGAGCTGAAATATCACACGTTGGCATTTTGATTTTCCCCCCTTTCCCCTTTTGGACATGAATGTTAACATCTCCTTCTACCTTGCCTTGTGGTGGTGAGATATCCAGTGATGGCATGTTGAGTTTTCCTCCTTTTACATCAGGGCCTTCTAAATCCGATGTTAAGGTAGGAAGATTAACATCTACATTAGGCATTTTGATTTTTCCTCCACCACTTAACAATATGTCACAGTTGCCCCCATCAGCCTGACCTCTACCTTTTGGGAGTGAAATATCCACTTGTGGCATCTTTGGAAGAGAAACATCCAAATCAGGAAGGTTTACCTTTCCAGTACCCTCAGACAATGCTGGAATGGAAATGTCCAATTGTGGGGCTTTTATTTTAGCCCCTGACAAAAATGTTCCATCAACCTCATCCCCTTTTCTTTCACCGGAATCAACTGCCACTGGTGGCAGGGATACATCTATATCAGGCAGATGTGTTTTTTTTTACATTTGATATTGAGATCTTTTGAGTCAGAAATTTTACCCTGCAAATCTTCAGAACCCTTTGTTTTTGGGAAATGCAGGTCAACCTCTGGCTGCCGGACAGAGAGGTCAATAGTTGGCAGCTTTATCCCTGTCAGAAGTTTCTTTGTTGCTTCCTCACCTCCCGTAACTGTCATTTCTCCTTGAGCCTCTGCCTTCCCACCGGAAAGCCCAAGGTCAACTTTAGGAGCTGTTACGTCAACCGATGGCATTTTCACTTTGGTTTTGGTTGAGCCCTCAAGATCGGCTGTTCCGTCTATATCATCAGAGTGACAAGACAGCCTGACCTTGGGCAGCTTAAGCTTTGGCATCCTCAGCTTGGCTCCAGAGCCAGGGTCTGACTCAGCGCCTGCTTCTCCCTTTCCAGATGGCAAACCGACGGACATCTCCACCTCAGGGGACCTGACCGTTGTCCCCTCAGCCTTAAGTTTTCCCTTGGGGAGTTTAATTTCCAGAGTGTCCTGCGATGACGAGAGCTCTACCTTGGGTCTTTTGATTTTAGGGACCGTAATGCCCTTGCCCTTCACCTTCATCTTATCTCCAGTGACCTCTGCCTCCCCCTGTGGGGTTACAACATCTACCCCAACATGCCCAGTCCCACTGGCTCCACCTTTCACTTTCATCCGGGGAAACCTTATCTTGCTCTTCTTCCTGCCCATGGATCCTGCCCCCTCGGCTCTCCCTGCCACCTCTGTGGTGGCCTTGCCACCTTTTTTGAGTTTGAGCTTGGGGAATGCAAACTCCACATCCACAGAGTTAGCGTCCAACCTCCCAGGAGATCCCTCCATCTCTACGTCTGCGCCAGCACTAGCTTGTTTGTTCTCCTTTAGCCTTTTTAAGCCGAAACGTCCTCCCCTTTTTTTCTTTGCCTTGAATGGTTTGATGCTTTTCACACTCTGTAAAACAAATATACACACACATTTTCTAGTCAAGATCTTGTATTTATTAATGTCAGGCGAGCAATACAACATTTTTAAAAATGCTCTTCAATATACCATTTTCTGCATCTTGGCTCTGGGTCCTTTGAGTTCAACGCTGGCTGCACCAGGATGCACAGTGACTTCATTGCGGGGTATTGTCCGCTTCAGGAAGAAAGAGACCTTGTAAGGTTCTGCACACTGCAAAATCTTCAGTGCATCCTCATATCTGACATTATCGAAGTAGACTCTAGCACTGAGGAGTTGGTCACCTGCAGAAAGAAAGAGATGTTAAAATGTGCTAAAATGTTTAAAATGTGCTAAAATAGTGTGACTCACTTTGTGTGTATGTGTTGTTTTTTTTTGTTTGTTTGTTTTTTTGAGGTTAGTAATTCTTTATTTCAATTTCTGTCTTTAATCTTTATTAGAATCATATGATATACTTTATAATGGAGTGGTCAGATGGAGTGGACCTTTTCATGTTGTTACAATCATTTTTTCCCTTCATCTTCTAAATCCATAACACTTATTAAATATTAAATATAACAAAGCTAATTGCTGAATCAGACACACTAAGTTTGTATTTACCCTGCTGGAGGCTCAAATGTTTAGCTGCTGGGGAGTCTCTCAGGACTTCGTTGACGAAGATTCCCCTCTCTCCACCACCTATTACACTGTATCCACTTGCTCCTGCTTCAGCTTCTGTTTCCACGACAACCTCAAAGAATTCAGAGGTTGTCTCCTGTGTCGATGACATAACATGACATATCAAGCAATACTATTTGATTTATATATATATATATATAGAGAGAGAGAGAGAGAGAGATTTATATATTGTCATATATATATATATTTAAGAAGATTTATTATTCAAAACTATGGATTCTGTGGATACAAATGCAATTGAAAGATATTTTTAAAAAACATATTGTTTATTAAAATATCTAGATACATGTAAACAAGCCCTCAGTGGTAGCTGTGATGAACAGTGACGAACTGCGTTTGATGGCAGATACTCAAAAGTTACTTAAATTAACCAGATTCCCTCTTTGTTCTCTAGAATGCTTGTGTAGCCTATAGCCTGACAGTTGGTCAAAAATAGCATATAGCCTGACAGTTGTTAATGGCATATAGCCTGACAGTTGGTAATTGCATATAGCCTGACAGTTGGTAATTGCGTGTAGCCTGTTGAATCATCAAATAAATTTTTTCATGCGTGCCTTCTAAATGTATGGAGTAAGTCCATTGTTAAAGACTGAACTAGTATGAAATGAAGATCCTTATTTCAAATACTAGGCACTATTCATGCAGCATCAACGTTCTTAATGACTTGAATGATAAACACAAAACTTTTGTTTATGGAGCCCTGGAAAGCAGCAGAGGTTTTATTTCTTCATAGCATCTACACTTACTTAGCCAGGCTACCACCACCTAGCGCTTCTACACTTACTTAGCCAGGCTACCGCCACCTAGCGCTTCTACACTTACTTAGCTAGGCTACCGCCACCTAGCGCTTCTACACTTACTTAGCCAGGCTACCGCCACCTAGCGCTTCTACACTTACTTAGCTAGGCTACCGCCACCTAGCGCTTCTACACTTACTTAGCCAGGCTACCGCCACCTAGCGCTTCTACACTTACTTAGCCAGGCTACCGCCACCTAGCGCTTCTATTTTGCTACAGCACAGTCAGGGATCTCTTCATTAGCTTACGTTTCCTTTGACATATTTTTTGCTGGCTAATCAGCGAACACAGGGTTCTGGCATGCCCAATATTTTTCACAGAAAGTGTGTGCCCAAGAGGAAGGAAACATATGCCAATTAAGGGATTCCAGATGCTTTGCACAAAGTAAAATTATGTGAAAGCGTTTGGTGCACCAACCTAAAACTTGATCTCAATGAAGATGTAACAAAATCTACACATTTCACAGCTTCCACTTATGGATACTCCTTTATGGGGTACTTGTATCTGGTGATCAGATACTCCTTTATGCGGTACTTGTATCTGGTGATCACGTATTTTTTCCATACTGTCTTGGTGGAAATGTTTTCGGACTGCTTACCTCAGTGGTGGTTTTCTGTGGTGGTGGGCTGTCCATTTCTGTTTGGGTAGAGTGTGACGTCTCTCTTAGCTGGCTTCTTTTCAGACTCAATACCTGTTTCAGCTCCGCATGGAGTTTCTCCTTCTGCACCTGAAACTCGGGCGAAAAACAGATTGTTAGCGGCTGGAACTTGGAGAGAGGCCTACTAACATAGTTATTGTTACAATAACATTAGCCAATGAAAGAATAACATTCATCACAGCGTTTTCAGAGACTATATATCTTCTAACAAAAACACTGTTATTGTAACAAGCTCAACAGTAGGTTTGTATCTTGGTCTCCTTTGTACTGTCATTCCCCACTTCAGAAGGTAGAGAATTTAATAGGCCCCCCCAACCCTAACACTCAAATAACAATAAAAATAAGTTTAAAAAAGTTAAGTTGATTGGTATTTGATTGGTAGCAGTCAAAGCGACATGGACTCGCAGCATGGAGTTCGTGAAATCGATTGTCAGACAAGCAACATAACCAGTTACATTGTACATTACAATTACAATGATTACATCAACCATTATCTAGTGTTACATGGCTGAATCCATGTTACATTTTCCAGTCTGTGTGTGCAGTGCCTGGTGTTGTGGTGCAATGGCTAGACTTGTGTGTGAGAAACTCACAACTCTCTCTAGGCTCTCCTGATCCTCCTGGTTGGGGCTGAGGTGGGGGACAGTCTGAGGCCTGTTCGAGGGGGGAGACCGCCTTTTGTCTTTTACCTATGCAGGCAGGTAGAGGTTGGCTTAGGTTTCTGTTGCAGCAACACATTATCAAACCAGAAAGGCAAAGGTTTGTTTTTTAGATGCATAGAGCACTCATAAGTACAGAGGTAAGGTTTGGTTCATCGACTGCAGACATATGCATAAATTCCACCACAACAAAGAGATTGCTCACCACATATGAGACTCATAGTGAGTAAGGGCCATGATTGTAAGGATGACTTAAAAATACAATAGGAGCTTTTGCATCAACCATGGGAAAATACGTGATTTAAGGAAGAGACATGATGGTTTCTGAGTAACCTAGAAAACTGTATGAAAACTCAAAAAAACATATAGAATGGCAGATGATATGATGTTGCAGATTAGTGCAGTCTAGTTCACAACATTATTTTACTTGTAAGCTAAGAAAAAATTTAGGGACTTCAAAGTGATTGTCCAGAGTATTTACAACCACAGCATTGTTGTTCGAGCTCACTGCACACTGTGAGATTTGAAGAAAAACAAGAAAATCAGGTACACTATAACTCTACTTGCCTCCAAATAGCAATGCACTGAATGGGGCCAAAAACTCACTTTAAGTTTAAGCTCCCCATCGCCCCATTCAGTTAGCATTAGCAGTCAGTTCACTCTTCAGCCTGTGGTGCGCCAAACTCAACACAGCAGAAGTATGGATTGCAATACTTTGGAATATCGCTTTGAATACACATGATCTCAAACAGACTAGTTTTGCTCATAACCACTTCCTGAGTGTAACACACAACTTGTTTTTACCGTATTAATGACTCACTGAAAAATGATACTTACAGCTGGTTCCCTGGTCTGTGAAAAAGCATGACTTTCTTCCAATTCTCTGTCAGAGTCTGAAAAAAACAACAGGTTTACATCCTCATTAGTCACCTTGATGAGCGTGTAAATCATGTAGAAAAGATTATTCTTATTCACAAAAAGCAAAATTCGAAAGGCAGTCTCAGCAGAGCAAATATGTTTATAGGCCTACTTAAATTAAATTAAACAGTGAAAGCTCAGGGGGCTCTGTTTTCTTGCAATGTGCAATACTTGTGTTTGTTTAAATTGTGGATATGCTTTTTTTAAGATGACCCCGGAGCATGTGAAGACGCTTGACGTAGATCATCAGATCACTGACTGATAGCTGCCGTCTTCTTGGGTGCACTGGAATGGCTCGTCAAAAATTCTTTCCATGATAGGCTTCCCCTCCTGACACACACACAGATTTACTGAGTGGGGTTGGGTTGGGCAGGGGGGCGGGGGTGAGAAGGAGAGAGAGAGAGAAAGAAATGTGGTTGTCTGTTGAGAGACAGAGAGAGAATTGAAGACAGAGAAAAAGAAATGATTCTGAGTAAAGCAACAGAGCAAGAGGAGGAGAGAGAGAGAGAGAGAAAGAGGGAGATGGTTGTCTTTTGGTACTAAGTGGAGGGAAAGAGAGAGAGATGAAAAGAGAGGTGGTTGGCGTGGGTCGAGGGGCGCATTTGAAGGAATTCTAGCACCCCACCCTCCTGGTGCTGAGAGCTCAGGTTTCTGGGCGGCATCAGGAGACTGTGCAGTATTCCGTGTCAGTGCACCCCTCATTCCGCAGCGGGTCACAAGAGCGCATTACTACTTTTAGTGGCTGCCTGCATGGACAACAACCTGTTGAGGGTGTGCAGAGCAGCGCACAAATGTTATCCGTCTGCCTGACGGGAGAATTTCTCAGAGGGAAAGCTGTGTAAGAGTGAACCAGTATTACCAATTCAATTCATCTAAAGCAAGAGGACTGAGATGAAACTTTAAAAGGACATCTTATGCTTGTGTAGTTATACATTCGTATTCGTAAGATTCTACATTCACAGCTTAGTGGGGACTGAGGCTAATGAGCTGGGGTTTTTTCTTTAAAAAAAAAGTCTGCTACTAGGACTAGGCTTAATCTGTAAGGGAAATAACCCCCAAAGTGCTTAGTAGACACTTTCTAGTGTACTTATGACTTTTAAAACTCTGTTTAGTATTCTGAGTATGTAACCGGTTGATTTGAGATAACTTCAGAGTTGTTTTTAGATATAATTTAATGAGACAATATAATGAAATGCATTAACCTGTCTGTTTGGTTCATTAACCTTTTTAAATGCTGGACGCTCTGTGCAGATTGATTTCAGTTACTCTTCATCAATATTGCCAAGACCCTATTTTACAGCTCTACACTGATAGGTTTATCTACCATTACACCTGACATGCCGAGACTTGCTAACGAGCTCATAGATTTTTGCAGGCCAGGACTGCAAAGTGTCATTCTAGTGCATTCAAACTCCCAGAACACTACACCTCCCAAAACAGCACATGCCACAGTAGCACATCACACCAAAACGTCCAAATATGAGACACAAAGACGACCCAGACGTCCCAGACCCATTGTGGCGTTCCACATAGTTTTGAGTGTAACAGATCTGCTCAGCTCAACACTTGCTTGCCACTGGCATGCCCAGTGTGGAGTGATAGTTTCTAGGGTAGCTATGAGTGGTGGTGCTGGTGGCGGTGGGGCAGGGGGTGGAGGGCCTCGATGGCCACCTTGTCTGAGCGAAGGCAACAGCTGTTCTGACCCAGGGTGTTAGGGTGCTCTGCCCAGAGGAGGGCGGGAGAGAGGTGGGTGGACGGGTGGGCAGACGTGCTTCACATAGCTGAACCTGGGTGCTTTATTTAGCAAGCGGCCCTGACACACATCTGTACTGCTGCCATGCTCTCGGTCTCATTCAAAAAGCACCTACATGAACACAGGTGGATCATCCCTGGAGACAGACTGTGGTCGTGATCTGATGCACACGTAGGCTGGAACAAACCCAAAGCTATTTCCAAGTTGGCCAAAACAAGTAAACAACAATCCACATATAACAGTTCCCACATTACTGTTCTGAAGCCTTATTTGGTTTTGGTCTTGTCCTGTTTAGATCCTATAAGTTCTCCAGTAGTGCGTGTCTAAGTAGAGAACATGCTAATTTATATATAACAAACTAAAAAGTACCAGCATGTGCACCTGGATGCAGAAAACAGTCTGCAGCTGTCTGGTCCCAAGGCAGTCTGGTCCCTTTCTAAATCAGCTGGTATCAGCGTAGGGGTGAGATTAGAAGGCAATCACCAGATTGGTGCTCTCAGTCAGAGAGACCGTATGTGCTGGAGAGACTTTAGACGTTCTGATTCAGATAATCCTCATTGTGACAGTGAGGCTTGGTTGTTGACCAGATCTGATCTCTCTGGTGTTTAATCAAACTTTTGTGTTCTTTTTTGTACCGAAAGCACTCGGTGACACCAGATCTCTAAAGATTTCTTTCTCCATCACTGAAGATCATACATGTGATGTCACATCTGTGAGGTAAATATGTATATTATGGATTTGCCTTAACAACAAGCACCTGTAAAGCATCTGACTGTGAATAAAATGTGGTCTGACCTGGATCAGTGCAGGGCCAAAAGTGGGCCAGTTTCAGTTCCTACACCAACAGCTATTTGGATAGCAGTAATATAAGATCATTAATGTTGTATTATTGTAAACCTATACTAAGGAATGTGTTGTTGCTAAACGTTATCTGCGGTAACTGATATGTAGACACTCGAGTGGTGAACTCTTGCTATTAAAATGCTCTCTGTTATGTGAAAGTGTGTGTTATGCAATGTCAGTACCGTATGTGAAATATAATACAGAGGATTCCAGCACAAAGTTAGGCTGGCCACTGCAGAGGCTTTGTGCTCTGGGGGATTCATGCTAGCTAGACGGTAACTGGCTTCAGGTCAGACCCGTGACCTCTGAACTATGACCTATCAAAGGGAAGGGTTTGCATAAATAGGGATTGTGATATTTGTAGCAAAGGCTTATGTAGACATGTTGTCTCTGACTAGGGGGACTCAATTGTCCTGTTGTACAAATTGTTGTTAAAAGGTTAAAGTTGTGCCGACCAAGAAGTAGATTTTGCTCCTGGTGGCACGCAAAGCTGAGGTCATGCACTTAATTCTGGCCTAGACATCACCACAGTGTTGGGACTGGGCCAGTGGAACAGATAACAAGAGCAAAGACAGAAACACAGAGTGTGTGTGTGTGTGTGTGTGTAGGTGAGAGAGGTGTGTGTGTGTGTGTGTGTGTCTGTGAGAGAAAAAGTGTAACCTTGGTCCTTTGCACACATTAATGCATTTGATTCCTCTAGGGAGGTCTCTCTACCCTAAGAAGAATGAGGAACGTGTCGCTTAAGTCTTTGGCTATTTTTGGCTGTGGCTTTTTTCCTACATTGAATAAACCCTACAAGACTGATGATACAAAGCAACCGAAAAGAAACCTATTTCATTCACACAAGCAAAGACAGAAAACGTGTATGTTTTTATGCCTGACAATTAAAAATGAACTCATTTGGGACTCAAGATTGATAGAGATGCACCCTGCCTCACTGATATGAGCCTTTAAAAAGGAAGCTCATAAAACTACACTTATCCATTGCCAGGTAACAACTACAACTATGATCTGTCAAAACAACGTGTCCATTGTCAACGTGCAGCGCTCCTGTCTAGTGTCATGTATCCCAAAGAGATGGGGCTGACTGATAAAGCATCTTTGTGTCATTACTGCCACTGCGAGTAGCAGCTTTGTCTTGTGAGCAGCATCCAGAGGTAGAATTGACCGTGCACAGTGGAGACCACTGAGCTAATGTTAACGGGAGCTTTAATGTGGTTGGTGCTGATTGAATAAAGTCACAAGACCAGTGAGGAAAAGAGAGCACCTCTGCAAAAGTGGCAAGGCATAGTTAACCATGATGATTTGTGCTCCTCTCAGTCCCAGTCCATTCAGGCTTGACTTCAGATTGAAACCTTAGTAGACTGAGTATATCAGTGGACTGGATATGCCACTGTGCCATAGTCCATGAAGGAATCGGGAGTAAGTAAGTAAATTACAAAAGTAATTCTACTCCTTGTGATTATAAGGATGAGACTGTCAGTAAAGGCACAGGCAGAATGTGTCATCTTACATCCAGTCCTGTGTGTTCACCTGAGCCAGACTTTGATGTTTGAAAACAATCAAGGCCATCGAACCTCTGCGTAGTCATACATGAATCAACCACACTAAACCTTTGAAATCGGTAGATGCTGTGCAAATGTCATGGTGTTTAGACAATGCCATGACTAAGGGTTTCTACTGGTGGTCCTTCACTCACACTGACATAATCTGCTGACCATTGCTTAGCAAAGACAGCAAGAATTGGAAGCTGAATGGCCCTTTGAGTCATCAGTAATTTTCCGTACTTAATCAAGTTAAAAGACGCCATAGACTTAATACGATAAATGGCTCATGATTCTAATACATCTTCCCTCTGCCCCAGGGGACGATCATTGAACTACATACAATCCTTATGTGTCGGAACCACATAAGGATTGTAGAGGGTGCATTATTGATCCATATACCAGTCATAATTTATCAAGCCCTTATCAGTGATGGAAATGTTATAAGCAATATTACTGTAATCGTTGCCTTAGCCGACTTCTGTGCACAGATTTAGAAGAGCATCATAAAACTGAATGACATCCCTGGTTCTGACCAACACAGTCCCACAACAAACTCTTTGTAAAGCTCAGTCCGAGCTGATGGTCAATTCCCTGTTTATGTGCAGACAATAAGGGGAAAGACCTCCTCGGAATAGCTGGCATTCCCAGAAGCCTAAGACCTATTAGTGTTCATGGCCTGACCTGCACAAGATGCTAGTGTGAACTTTGGCACATGACCGCACCGTTTGACATGGGTTAGGACACACACTAAAAGCGACTACCATTAGCAAGTAACCTAACTGTACAAAAAACCCAAATAAATGCATTTTACATTTAGGCCTTTCGTGAATGGCACTATATCTGCAAACATAAAGTCATCGAAACTTTAAAAAAAAAAACGAACAATGTAAGCCATGTTGTTAGTTGTTTCCACTGACCCAAGACAGACTACAGAGAGAAATGACTGTTGTATTGTATTACACAAAGAGTCATGTTGCCAGATAAATCATGATCCCCAAATTACAAAAGCCATGTTACCAGATTCCCTTGAGCTGTCAAGCCATCTCGATGAAGGGTCCAGAATAGGATGTTGTTGTGTGTTGACTTTTTAAGTCAAGGAATTAAGTCCTGGTAACTTGTGGCCAGACGCTGCACAGAGCCTCTTAGCCATCTCATGGTAGAAACCATAGCTCTGATAATGGACCTCAAATCCAGACGTCTCCATATCCCCCTCAGGAGAGCATCTCAGTGTGATGTCTCAGCTGAGAGGCAGATGTCTGGGAAAGTAGTAATCTGTTTTCCCTCCCTCTCCCTCTCTCTCTATCCTATTCTCCCTCTCTCTTTCCTTGGCTCTCTCTCTCTCATCCCCCTCTCCACCCCCTCTCTGACTCTGACTCTCTTTTCTCTCCTTATGCATGAGAATAAGATCTTGTCAGGGGAAAAACACTGATGTTGGATCTTGCTCCTCCCATGGGTGTGAACAGTCCATCAGGAAATGCCTCTAGATAAACAGGAAATGTAGATTTTTTTTTCTATCAAAATGAATTACTGACACTGAAGCAAGTCACAACAAAACAACTTCTATTCCTGAAGTCTGCTTTTTTTCATATACAGACTGGTCAGCTGGTCCAGCTACCCTGAGAATGAATCTGACATGAGGACAAAATAGAGCAAAAGCATATTTGATTGAAATATTACATGATTATAACATAATACATTATGGTATGTAAATTACTATAAAATAATATTTCTTATAAACATCAATAAGAATATTTTTCTTCTGGTTATTTGGTTAACATTACAAGAGACCATGACTGGTAAATTCCTACTCTGATTGAAATCACGCATGATAACTACACTTCAGAGGGACAGTGAGGTTATCCTCAATCCCACACTATTAGGTATTTCCAGATGTCGTGGAGGTTCAATTGGGCCACCTTGGTTCAATTCCTGAGCCCGACATAAGCGTCTGCTAAATACGAGTCAACTTTACTTAATTTCTGAGAGATAACATACAGATGTTGCATTGCTGCCATGACTCTCTGTGGCCCGGTGGTCACATACTGCATATGTGCTTAAGTAATCTGATACCTATAAATAACCCTTGATTTAAAACAATGTATATATATATGTGTACCATCTATACAATAGTAACTGTCTGGATGTGTTGACATCAAATTGAGATGCCTGTTTAAGCACAAGCTTCTGAGAGAAGCTATTTCAGCGCTCTGATCACGGCAGGCTTTCCAGCGGGAGCTGAGGGGGGGGTCACTAGGAGTCGTTCTTCAATGGCATCACATGCTATCTATAGCCCATCAACACTTCTGCTTTCTCAACCTTCAGGACCACTGCCCAGTTCCCGCTCACCTCGCCCCCCCACCACACACACACGCACGCACATGCACACGCACACACCCCACGCACACACACATACACAAACACACAACCAAACGCACACTCACATACACAAACACACACACACTGCATATCTCCAGCTTGGGAGTTATGGTATCCCGCTAACGTGTCTGATGACCAGGCCTCAGGAGGAATGCCACAGGGATCACGCACACACACACACTCATACACACACACACATACACAAAAACACGAGAGAGTTATATGACAGGAATTAGGTTTGGGACTAATGCCATTTCTCTTACCAAACAGATAACTACAAGTCTAGACTCAACCTGGAGATGTGAACAGAGGAGGACAACTGACATACATGGACTGAAGTGTTTGAACCAGTCATGCTTCTTCCACCATTTGTTAAACCTTTTTATTCCCACTCTGGAATGAGCCCCAGTCTAGAGAACGCATCTTTACCATGGTAGTGACAAACCTCAGACAGGTATTCACAATCTCAGCCTCTCTGAATGCTCCTTGTGGACAGACAGTATGTTCCTAGTTACCGGCAATCACTGAGCTCAGTGAACTCAATCAGAGGCCACTGAACCCATCTGAAATATTCTGGCAATGGCAAGCTAAATATGCTCTAAGCCTCAACAAACATCTTCAAACATCAAGTCTGTTAGCCATAAACGACAAGCAAAAAATAGCACTTTGAAAATACACTCTACGAAGGAAGAAATCTGCAACCTGTCATTTTGGTCTTATCTGACCAAAATCTGTGGAACATATTACATTGTTGACTTTAAAACAGATTCTGATTTCTCATCCTGTCTCTTACACCTATTTGTGCGAAAGAAACAGTTGGAAAAGAACGTTTTTCAAAGTGCTTTCATGGCACACTTAAAATACACGGCTCTGTATGCCTTCTCCGTGTGTCCTTTACATACCCACACACACACACACACAGCATGTTGAGCTATGAAGTCCAGCACAGCACAGCACCGACAGGGCAGGCAGATCCCATGACCATCAGCCAACAGCTGTTGTGTAAAATAAATGCAGGGAGTTGGAAATAAACACAAACGGGCACATACACACACACACACACACACAAATACACTCTTCTCTCTGGTACACACTGTGCAAAACAGACTACACCTGACAGCTCCCTGCATGCATGACACTTCTTCATGTTCCAAACACAGAATTGCAAATTGTCATTGACATATGACGTTATGTAGTACGCTGTCAAGGATGTCTTGAGGGATGGCTAATTTGCAAAGTGTCCAGAGTGCTACCCAGTACTAGCCAGAGTGCAGTGAGTTCCCCACCACCACCACACAGTATGTTTTTAACTGAACTCATTTTAAAGGAGTTTCACAAGCAGTGGATGCCAGCCAAAACTGTGTGTTCATATCCTACCAAATGCAACATACTGCGGTGACAGTATCATTCAGAAAGTTGTCTTACAGACACATGAACCCATGAAGAGTCAGTTAGGGAATCCAAAGGCTACTCTAGATTAATGCCATGCTTCAGAACAGCTCTAGTCTCCTGTCACTGTGTCGCAGTCACAGACCCTGCTGAACAGCTCTAGTCTCCTGTCACTGTGTCGCAGTCACAGACCCTGCTGAACAGCTCTAGTCTCCTGTCACTGTGTCGCAGTCACAGACCCTGCTGAACAGCTCTAGTCTCCTGTCACTGTGTCGCAGTCACAGACCCTGCTGAACAGCTCTAGTCTCCTGTCACTGTGTCGCAGTCACAGACCCTGCTGACATTTCATCCAATCCACAACACATTTGCCCAAAAAAAGTTTACTCCTGTCCCCCCCCCCAACACACACACAAACACACTCACACTCACACACACTCTACACACACACACCTGTCCCCACACTGCCACTCTCCTACCTGTCCTTCTCTGAGTCTGTTCTCCCAGCTGTCTCCCTCAATTCTGTTTTGTCCACACAGCCCGAGGGCGTGTTTGAACTGGTGTGCGGTGTGTGTTAGCGTGTTAGCGTTAGCGGCACTCGTTCACTTGTTCACTCGTACTCCTCTCCCCCCCAGTGTACAGACAGACTAAAGCCCAGGCTGGGCTCTCCAGGTCGGGAGACCCAAACAAGTGGCCTGGCATCCCCAGGGGAGGTGTGGGTGGTTAGGGAGCCCATTGGTGGAGAGGCTGGGGGATTCCCCATATACGGAGTGTTGAGAGGAGGAGCAGAGACCTAGAGCAGGGCAGGAGGCCGGACTTGGGAGAGCCCAAGCTTGGACTGGACTGAGCGTCTCACTGGGTCTGCTGACTCCATGTGGGTGAGTGTATAAGAGAGAGAGAGAGAGATGAAGGGACACACACACACACACTTTCTCTCACACACTTTCTTTATGTCTCTGACCCCCCTTCTCTCTTTCTCTATCACACACACACATATACTTTCTCAGACACATTTTCTCTCTCTCTGTCTCTCACTCTTCCCCCAACACACATACACACACACACAAAACAGCTTTGTCCATGGCTGTGCACATCAGTTCCTCCCAAAGTCCCCCCAGCTGAGGTAGCTGCTATTGCTTCCCTGCTCTGCAGCTTCCCCTCGTAGCACTGAATGCCACACTACAAAAAGGGAGGAAAAGGTGGATTAGGGACCACCCTCAGCAGCAGCCCCTCTGCCCAGCAGACGAATGCCTGCAAGGCTGCTATTTTTAGGCCAAAGAGCCCAAACAGGCTTGCAGTGTTATTTTTGCAGCCAACTCATGAGGTGCTTTTGGACACAAGCTGCTGCTGTTTTGACTATAGCACCTGTGTGTTTGTTTTCTTCGTCGCCTTCGTGTTGTTGTTCTGCTCACACAACCACCGCTGCTGCGCTCCGTCCACCCGTCTCAAGTCCAGGGCGTGTTCGATCAGGTTCCACATGGGTGGGCAGGGGTGGGCAGGGTTCCCAACTGGGAAGGAGGGGTGAGGGGGCGGGGGTGGGGGGCTGTTTGGCCGAAACCTGAAGCTCCTGGGGTGGTGCCCGACATGCCAATGCCCCCCCCCCCCACTCCACCCCATACTCCTGATTACAGGGTGCTGGTCAGGGAGGTGGCTGCGCTGTGCCAGGCCATGCCACACCGCACTGGCCACTGCCACCACTCTGGCCACTGACTCTCACCCACTGTCAGGTGCTTGCATTGTGCTTGCTCTGCCCATCTGTCTGACACGGACAAAAAGTGGGATTTAACTGGGAGAGGGACACTGAACCAGATGGAAGCCAGCCCAGACAGTAGGCAATTATAGGACAGTTTAGGGGAAGCTACAAGGCTTTTGGGTTGTTATTTGGGGGGGGGGGTAAGGTTTCCTGAGGTTAGGTGTGTGCTGCAGAGGGTGGGGTTGGGTGTGTGCTGCTGAGGGTGGGGTTGCTAGATTGTTTGGCAAGCGTGGGGATGTCCCGGTGGGGCGGGGGAAAGCAACCCCCCTTCCTCCCCATCGTCAGCAGATAACGAGGCCAGGAACCTGAGTGCGGCCCTGCTGGGTTGGGTTGGGTTGGGTTGGGTTGGGTTGGGTTGGGTGGAGAGGGGCTGGGCTGGGCTGCTCAGATAGGATACAGAGACCAACACTCAAGGGAGGGCCTCTTGTTTGCCCTGTGACCTCTGACTTCTGTCACTCTGACACTGGGCAAAGCAACAGAGATGGGCCAAGGTGAGCTAGGATTTGGTGAACACCAACACCAATAAAAATAATTCTATATCTCTCAGGATATGATCCTGAATTACTTGCACTAGTACTTGGGAAGGTACAGAAGTATGGGAGCGTTGTCACACTCTTACTCACACTGTTACTGCTGCATCTACAGAAGGTAACACAGAACTATGACCAGATCTTCAGTCACATAGTGTTTGCGTTCCACACTTCCAGGATCTCCAGGCCTGAAAAGGTGAGAGACCAATGCAAGAGACCATGGTTGCAGTGCTCTGTTGATGTTAGCAGTCAGCCATTCAGTGTATGGTGTGGAACATCTGCTTCTGAACAGAACAAGTCAACGATGCCAAGTGAAGCACTTCAGGGCAAATGAGTGGGAAGAGGGGGGTGAACAAAACAACACAACAAGCACACCCAAGCGAGGTGAAGTAGTCCAGTGCCAGTGAGTGTGAAGAGGAGTGTTTGTGTGTGAGGAGAGCAGGTGAGGAAGTGTGGAGCCTCATCCTTCCTTCACTCCTCTCAGCGACTGGGTCTGGGGAAGGAAGCGCGGGAGGCACACAGATAAGCCACAGGGGCAGCAGAAGTCAGTGGGACAGGACCCTCGCTCGTCCAGCACACTTTAAGGGGACCAAGACATCCTCTGTCAAACAAATGAGACAATGTACGCTACCTCCCATCCGCTTCCTCCATGCCCTCACACACCTCACACACAGAGGCTATTTATAGGACTAAACACAGAGACTCCAAGAGGAAAAAGGAAGAGTGGGAGAGAGTGAGAGGAGGAGAAAGAGAGAAGAGAAGACAGAAACAAATCAAAGTGAAGAAGTAAAGAGAATGCTAAAGAGAGAGAGAGAGAGAGAGAGAGAGAGAGAGAGGAAAATTGAACAAAAAAACAATAAAATAATAAGATTGCGACCTGTGTGTTACAGATACACAGAGTGGCCAGGGGTAAGATGAATCATAATGATCCCTAAATGCAACAATGTGGTAATGCTCTCCATAACACATAACTGAAACAAAACACACACACACACACACACACACACAGACGTGCACACACACAAACACTCCAGGGCAAACACAGAATGTATTGAATACAAGTGATGAAATCTGAGCAAGAGAAACTAATGCAGTCTGTCAGATATGGGCAAGCTTCAAGGCCATGGGTGTTTGCAGGCGGTGGTAGCATAGTGTTAAGGAACCAGGCTAGCATGCAAGTAGCCTGCAAAAAGTTGTGGGTTTGAATCCCAGTTGCTACCGTTGTGCCTTTGAGAAAGGCACTTAACCCTAAGTTGCTCTAGGGGAGACTGGCCCTGAACAACCGACAGTTGACAAAATGTAAGTCACTTTGGATGAAAGTGTCTGCTAAATGCACAGATGTAAATGTGTACCCATAGAATTAAAGTTAGGTTAGAATAGAGTAACAAGCTTCATTTTAGACAGTTGAATACCAGTTCTGAGTATGGGAAACACCAGTAAACAAGCATCTATCTCCAGCCCCAACGGCCCTCCAATAGTCCTCCCACCCGGTGTTAAGGGCGTCAATGCACATTTCAAAGAGACACAAATGACCTATTCAATTCTGTTACAGTTTCTGTTCAGGAACTATGCAATTAAGTCAGAAGGCTAGTAGTTTAAGTTTCATTTGGCTTAAAATGGAGCTTAGTGAACTTAGTGAACGGCAAAATAAATCATTTGTGCTTTTTCCCAAACCATTGAACAATTCATCAAATCAGTACAGATGACGTATTCACATTTAGTCTGTCTGTATCAAATGTAAATAAAACTGGATTGCCATTTGTGACCCACCCACCTGCACCAGGCACATACACACACAATCACACACACACACACACACAATCACTCACAAACACACACACTATAGTTCTCCACAAACCTGCACTGGAGACGGTGTCCAGGTGACCCTGAATATCCCACGAAGGCACTCACACATGGTCTTGTGTGGACACACACACACACACACACACAACACACTCAACACACCTCAGGACAGCGACAGGAAGCACAACAGCAGAGAGCTGGTCTTGGGAGAGAAAAAAAAAACAGAGTCTAGACAGATGCCAACGAAAAATGAAAATAAGGTGAACAGACCGACTGTTGGAGGGCAACCCCTTCTGTCAAAGGAGTGGTAGCGGACCAGCTACCGGCTAGCATGTGGGGAGAGAGAGAGAGTCTCTGGTGTAGTGAAAAAGGCAGAGAGAGAGAGAATGAGAAAAAGAGAAGAAAGAGAGGAGGGAACTGATGGAGATAGGGATGGATGGACAGAACAGGAGAGAGAGGCGACAGAAGGGAGACAGCACAGAATGCTGTATTAGCTCAACGTACGCGTCAGCAGTTTAGGGCCTCTCTGCTAAAGCCCCTGTCTTTTGTCCAGTGGAGCGACAGCTTTAGCTTCTCAGCACCACGGCCGTTGTTATCAGGGCTTAGTGCCGCATCGGCCAGCACACCGCGTGGTGGCCAGCCCAGCTCCGACTGGCCCACAGTGTCATCAAAAGAAGAAAAACACATTTGCTCATGGCCACCCTGTCATAAACACAGGAACAGGGGACCCAAACGCCAGAGAGAGAGAGACAGAGAGTGAGAGAGACAGAGAGAGAGAGAGACAGAGAGTGAGAGAGACAGAGAGTGAGAGAGACAGAGAATGAGAGAGCTACAGCTGGAACTCCTCACCTTCGATCCAATTAGCCCATAGGATCATCATTTACTCCACAGTGACAGAATGAAAAGTTAGAAAAATGAAACTAAACTAAAATATATACTACATATGGAAATGGAGCTTAAGTAAAGAGACGTCAGCCTGTCATAGATCATACATCTAAACATTATCGAGATGTTCGACGTACTACAGCCATTGTGTAGCCATTTTGAGAGCATATCCACCAGGCTTTGCATTCAAACAACAAATGAATCATGACACATGACCAACACACAGGTGTTTGGGTTTCTGTGGTGAGCCTTGACTGTGGTCCTGTCCCAATAGGACTATGTAAGTGTATGCCTGTGTGCCCACTCAGTTACTGTAGTACACCAGCCTATGGGGTCATCTCAGCTGTGCAGATGATATAGCTGTGTCTTTGTGATCATTTTCGCCAAAAATGAGGCAAATGTTTTCTCTTCTGGTTGGTAAGTTCTGTTAATAGGACTTGTCACCCTCTCTCATTGGTTGTGATAAGCTCAATTCAACACTGATGGGATATTTAAGGAAACATTACTAATGTAATTAGCCATTGCTACGCCACCGTCAGGCTGTTTGTGACCAATGGGAGTGCAAGTACTCAAGTGTGTTAGTGGTTAACTTCATTAGGCACAGAAATGTCAGGGCAAACAGTGTAATTGAATGTGTGAGTCAGTCACCCCAGAGGATGATACAAGAGGAGGAGGCACCGGTGAACAGAATGATTTATTTTTACACCACCAGCGGAGGAGACAGTTGGCTGTAACTCAGCATCATGAGGAGCAGCCCCATGCCATGTAATTCATCCTCACAACAACATTGTGTTGTAAAGTCAGACATCAAATCTTGTACCTGCTTCAGAAATATGGGTTGAATTGAACTGAATTGAAGTAAATTTTGTGATTTATTTTAATATCCCAAATTGAATTACATTCTGCTTAAGACAGTCATTAAAAAGCATCCATTTGTACTTATCATTAACTGGTTTCCTTTCTACTCTGATGTCGATATCACCTCTGTCCTGACACACCCATTGTAAGCCAGAGAAAGCATTAGCGGCGTTTGTCTTGCGTAATAGCCACCAGCGTCATCTGTACAGGTCTGTCTTGATGTTTTGATGAGGATGCGATGGCGGCTCTGATCTCTGGCGTCAGCCGTTGTCCTCCTTTTTCAGTCGCCCATCCCGTTTCCAACACTTTCATACCACAGATGTGCTTAAAACAGAAGAAAATCTTGGATAAATCTATACGGAATGACACATCAAGCAGTTTGTATGTTTGGAATGTAACATTTATGTGGGTATATAAAATGGGAAGGAAAAAAAAGCCTGGACGTGAACAAACACACAAAAACAGCTGATATCAATCTAAATAGTTATCTCATTACCACATTACGAGTAATTTTACAGAGATTACCAACCCAATCCCACCCACTCTCTTAGTCTCATATGGGTGAGGTGCAGTGCGGGCATGCTGACAGACAGATACACAAACACACACACACACACACACACACATAGTCTCTCTCTCTCTCTTTCTCACACAAACATATACATAGACTCAGACACACACACATACAAACACAGACTCACTCACACAAAAAGACACACATACACACACACACTATGGGACCTATTTTGTGGGCAGTAACCAAACACAGGTTTTGTAGCTTCAGTGTCAATCCTCTTTTTATAAGTCGTTTGGGATAAAAGTGTAAATATAAATGTAGATGTACTCTGGTTGGCTTAAGTTTTCGTGCCCTATCACTGTCACTGCCTTAATGTGATCTACTTGTCTCTGTGTGTGTGTGTGTGTGTGTGTGTGTGTGTGCTGTAGTGGAGGCCCAGAGACCCCAAGACCAGGTGGCAAGGCCAGGTCTGTGAGGGACAGAGGGGTCACCCACTAGGTTACTTGTCTGTGTGTGTGTGTGTGTGTGTGTGTGTGTGTGTGTGTGTGCTGTAGTGGAGGCCCAGAGACCCCAAGACCAGGTGGCAAGGCCAGGTCTGTGAGGGACAGAGGGGTCACCCACTAGGTTACTTGTCTCTGTGTGTGTGTGTGTGTGTGTGTGTCTGTGTGTGTGTGTGTGTGTGTGTGTGTGTGTGCTGTAGTGGAGGCCCAGAGACCCCAAGACCAGGTGGCAAGGCCAGGTCTGTGAGGGACAGAGGGGTCACCCACTAGGTTACTGTATGCACCCTCGTCACCACGCCTGTCCACTGCCAGGGCAGGCTGGTAATTAAAGTGCAGGTAGAGGGGACATTCTTTTCTGTACACACACACACACACACACACACACACACACACACACACACACCAACAAAAAACATAGATCTTAATGGGCTGCTCTAATTAATCTCTAAATTATGACTCACTATTAATTGTTCCTAATCATGTAACAACTATTTTGTTCTCTTTATTTTGTTTTTGTTTTTTGTATTTACTTTTTTGTAGGACTTCTGAGGACTTAAGTAGATGAGAGATTACACACACACACACACACACACACACACACACACACACTTGCACCATATACCTTAAAGCTGGGGACGTAAGGGGAAGTTCCACTCATTGTTGCCTCTGTTTACTTAGGGTCAACACAGAGTGATGGTCACAATTTCCTCCATCTCTTCCTCGTCCTCAGACTCTAGGTGGGGCTGGAACAGGCTGTCGCTATGATACTGACGCTGTGGAACAAAGCACATGGTTACCAAAAAAACAAAACAAATGACCAGGTCATTAGCACAACAAACTTTATCTACAGTGACACGAGCTAAACTCCGTATCAGTGACCTTTTCCAGAAAACTTCAACTTCAAAAGAATTAAACTAATTGCCAAAAGAGCTTCAAAAAAGGTTGTTTATCCACATAAACAATTAAAAAAAAACTTGAAAAGACAGCCACTGACTTCAGGAAAGAAAATCTGTTGGTTAGATATAGCTTTTGTTGTGTGTGTATCTGCATGTTGGATGCGTGTTTATTAATACGGTTAAGTATTGTCACCATACTTAAAAGAGAAATCTTAAAAGAGAAATCATGAATTAATTAATAGGCCTGTTTTCAAGGTCACCGAGTGCTGTAGGTCAGAAAAAGAACAAGAGAATTTGATACAACATGAACCGAATAGTGAATCAGCAGCTAACACTAACTAAATGGGGCACAGAAACTCAATTTCATTTCCTATGCCCCATTCAGTTAACTGTTGCCATTCCATATTTGGTCTATGTTGTTTCAAATGTTCTTGTTCTTTTTCAGACAGACAGCACTCTGTGACCTTGAACAACAGGGCTATTGATTAATTGATTAATGAACAGTATTTCTCTTTTAATAAATTTGTACAATGTGAACTGCAATCTATGCTACCTATTCTATAGGATCCACTCTATATGATCTGCTCAGGATGGCTGTTTGCTGGTACACTCACATTATGCTTATATCATCTTGCTTAGTACTGCATGGCGTGATGCCAAGTCAAAGGACAGAGAGAGGGTATGTGGTCTCTTTGCCACAACCTCAACACATCCTGGCACCAGCGAGATCCTCTTGCTCAAGTCTGCTCCAATGGGGGGTCTGGGTGGGGGTCTGAATGATGGAATGGACAACCATCACCACCATGACCACAATCACGGCTCCCCATCATGACTGGTCAGCCAGCCAGGGCGTCTCCTCCAGACTGCGCAGATAACAAACAGAGAGCAGGGTGGTGCTGCGTGACCTTTGCCCCCACAGAGGAAAAAAGAAAGAAGAGGTAGAAGTGAATGTCAAGACCTTAATCCAACTCGGTTTGAGAAATGATAGTAGGTCTGATGGGAGTACAATTGATCACTGTATGTCATGACACTGATTTTATCATTAAACAGTAAGTGTAGATTACTAATGTACTGTAAACAGAAGACAGAGGAACAAGTGTGGTGCAAATCCTCTTCAAGAAGTGTCTTATAGCGCCATCATATAGTATCTTAAAGAGAAAGGATCAGGGGAGCAAGGAGAGGATGTTTGAGGATTACTGTTTGTTTTTCCTTCAGAACAGGGCAGTAATGTCTCCCCCTTGTGTTGGGAATGTGCTAATTATTATAATACGCTTATTATGCTGTAATGTCCACGAGGCAATATGAACAAAAGAAGTAAAGACAATATCAGATTTTTTTTTCATTAGACATGAAGGTGTAGGTGTCATTTTCTATATTGAAGGATACTTCATGAAATATGTCCACAGGAAAACTTAAGCGATGTTAATTAATCACATAATCTTCTTATGGAATCATTTGTGTTAGGCTAGCCTTCCTTTTGTTTCACAAAATCTTACGAAAGAAAAAAACGTCAGTGTTACATGACACTGGAAACAAAACTTTGGACTACAAACATCCAGCCCATTTCATACACCCTTGCGCAAAACAAACAGTCAAACAAACAAAAAAATATATATATATATTCATTAAAAAGTAATGTCACTGCATAGTAATTAGTGAGAATAATAAGCCATTTTTTTCTTCTGGTCCCTATTTAGGCTACGATGGACGTGTACACTTGGCAGGAGTATAGCTTGCTGGGTACCAAGTAAGCATCAGTTGTATAACCTATCATGACATATCAGTCATTATCATGGACGACGCGAAAACCGTTAGGATGAGCCGGACCTTAACTAATACACACACACACACACACACACACACACACACAAACACACACACATACATACACACACACACACCGGAACAACGTTGATCAATTCGTGAATAAAGCAAAATGCGGAATGCACAGTTTTTTCACAGTGATTTCAAATGCTCAACCTCCAAGCTCCCTTGTCGGTACGATTGAAAAGGCTGGACTAGCAGAATTTAGATTGAGTAAACAATATGCAACAGGAGATACTGAAAATTATCCAACAGTCTATTGTTTTGTAAGGACACTAAGGGAGCCCATTGTATAAATAACACTAGAAGTAAACTTTTCGATCAGAGTCAAGTTCATGCCACACACAAAACCGCTATAGTCGCCTCCATCTGAAATGACTGGTGGGTCTATGCTGCAACCATTAGCAATGGCAGTAATCAGTGCATATCTCAATCCGTCTGCAAGATACATCTATACAGATGCTAATATTCTGTAACAACATAAGTGTATTGTAAAACAAAAGTAACACAGTGTTCCATAGACCTAGGCTACTTACCGCCATCTTTCGCTTCTTCTGGAAGCTCCGTCGTTTTGCGTGGCTCGAGTCATGCCCCTCCTCTATAGCCAGCTGGAGCGTAATACAAAAGACAACTGGCGGCACAATGGACAGTGGAGTTGCCTTATTTGGATGTGGTGCTGAAAATAACATTGACCTTGGCAATAATTTTATTTCAAGACATTTTCAAAACACAGATATATGAAGCCTACCAAAATGGAAAGATGTGCGTGATGACATGAAATGTAGAAAATAGAGACAATGGCTTATTATATCAGAAACATTTCTGTTAACTGTCACAGAGATTGTGTGGAGCATGTAGGACTATAATGCCCATTACATTTCTCCTCCTGAATTACTCTGAACTATTAGTACATTGTAGCATGGGACGCATGTATCAATGATGGAACGCTCAGAATTGTTACATCTAGCGGTCTTCTTATATAGAACAGTGTTGTGCTGTTTTTGATTGAATTGAATCTTGCTTAGGCTACATGTTTACGACGAGTGTGCATCAAAAATGTCAGATATTTATTCTGAAACGGAGGTTTATCACGTTCTGGATATTGTTGGAAGAGGAACGTTTGGTAAAGTCGCAAAATGTTGGAGGGGGAGTGACGGGGAATTGGTTGCCGTAAAAATTATGAACACTGATGCCAACAAAAGTCGCGTAATTAAGAATGAATTGAAACTTATATCCGCTCTTTGCTCAGCAAATTTAGACAAAAGCCATATTGTAAAGTTCTACGAGGCTTTTCCTGGACAGAGTTGTCATTACCTAGTATTTGAACTGTTGGAGAAGAATCTGTATCAGCTTCAGAGAGATAATGGGTTTAGGCCATTAGCCATACGCAATATTCGGACGATTACTTACCAAGTGCTTCGAGCACTCGCAAGACTGAAGGAGTTGGCAATTATTCATGCTGATCTCAAACCAGAGAATGTCATGATCGTGGATCAGTCTCGTCAGCCCTTCCGTGTCAAGTTGATTGACTTTGGCTCAGCAAGTCTTTTCAATGAGGTTCGTTTTGTGAGAGAGCCATACATCCAGTCAAGGTCAGATATAGGCCTAGGCCTGTGTTAGCCTATAAACTGAAATGTATCTTTTTAAAAGTTAAGGTGTAAAGTTTTACCATGAGATTGTAAAAGTTTTATTCTTGTGGCCAACCAGATTCTACCGATCACCAGAAATACTTCTTGGACTTCCATTCTGTGAAAAGGTGGATATGTGGTCCCTTGGCTGTATAATAGCAGAACTTTTTCTTGGGTGGCCCTTGTACCCTGGGGAGTCAGAATATGACCAAGTGCGCTACATTTGTGAAACTCAAGGCATACCACACACCCATCTCCTCAATTCTGCTAGCAAGGCTCACCTATATTTCAAACTCATTAGGAACAGCCGTGGGCCACCTAAATGGCAGTTGAACCATTCTACCTCTGCTGCAAAAGATGGAATCACCAAGTCCAAAGGCTCAGCAGATTCTGAACGCCGGAAGTACATCTTCAGCTGTCTTGATGAAATTGAGTCTGTAGCAGTCCATCAAACAGATGAGGGATTCCGAAATGAGGAGATAGCCGCAGAAGTTGTGGACCGACACTGCATGGTGGAGCTCCTAAAGCGAACGCTGACTATAGACTCACACCAGAGGATCAATCCCAACTCGGCCCTGCGTCATCACTTCATTACCATGTACCATTTACAGGCTGCTCAGGAGTACAAGCACTACTATGAGATGTCTCGTCGCTGCCTGCAGGAGGCAGTGCACCCAACCAGAACCTCTGGTGGAGATGGTGCAAGACCACCCCGTCTCCAAACAGAGTCACAGCCCCAAGCTCCTCACCCAAGGTGTGCTTACCTGCCCCAACGCATCACTGCCACTGGTGCTGTTGCTGCTGCTACCGGGAAACAGGAGCATCAGTACTACAGTGGAAGTTGTCAGGCAGCCTTAGCTGGAAAGCACCGCATGGACAACAGTGGAGCCACCTCAGCAGCACACAGCCATCACAACCTGGTCCATAGCCAAGTCCGCAAGACAGCCCAGCAGCTGGACGAGCTGGATATCCTGGATGAGCAGGATATGGGCACCACTGACACAGTCTCCTTAGAGGAGCTGGACCAAGACTATCAAACTCCAAACGGTGGACATTCTGACACTGACTGTCCAGCACCCAACAAGGGTGATGAAGAAGAGGGGTCCAGTGGCTCTCTGCGGGAAAGATCTTTTGGGCAGTCGATACTGTCATATTTCAGTAGCTTCTGTGGCAGGCTGCAAACAGCTAAGCCCCCTCAAACTGATGGCCCTGCTCCAGGGCAGTGTGGACCACAGGACGATGCTGCCCAAGATGGATCCATGAAACAGACCCTGGTGCTCCCCTCTCAAGACTCCATAAGTGAGCAGGATGGGAGCCCGCCACAGGTCTTTCTGGCAGAAACACAGGATTTTCTACTTGAGGATATGGTCACCCAGGACTTTCTGAGCCAGGTTCTTACTCAAAGTGCAACAGAAAGCCAAGATGTTTATCTGGCAATGCCCCAGGACATGGTGAATGAGCCCAGCACAACCTACCCTGAATTCCGAGACCAAGCAGTGCAGGCAGGGGGCCAGTTTGTCCTCCAGGTGAAGTAGCACAGAACAGCTTCATGACCCTTTTTATTACTTCTGTCTAGAGCACTTCAGCATAATCATAGGAAGCAGCAGGTGTTGTATAATGTAATTTCAAAACCATTTCCTAAAAAACATACTGGTAGTGGCAGCCTCTCTGATGAGAACACAGATGTTCACAAATAGCAACACCTTAGATATACAACAAATGAGAAAGAGGTGAAAACAAAGCCCAATGTCAGTCAATGCCAGTAGATTTGGAACCTTTATAATGCATTTGTGTTCATGTCTTAAATGACAGTTTGAGTTCTCCACATGCAGGGTTATTTTCCTGGAGAATTCAACTTGTGCTTTATGCCACTTGAAACCTCAAAAACCTTTTTTCCATTTCATTTTACCTCCAGTACTTTCCGTACGGGCCTGAGGTCCATACACACCAGTGGCCCGATTCCAACGGCTGGATGCCTGACGCACAGATGTCTCCCCTCCACACCTATGGCCCAACCGCTTGCAGCAGAGAAAGCTCCCATGACTTCCTCCATAACTGACGACAAGCAAACAAACATGCCAATAACACTGCTGGTCCAACCCTGGCCCTCAGTGAGGGCCCTTCAACACCTCGCCTGTGTTACTTCAGCCTTACACAAGGTTAACCCTTAACATCCCCTTAACAGGCAAATACCCTGTGTGTTACTGTGTGTCCCTGAGTCTGCATGAAGAACCTGGACATTATGCCATAAAGTGAAGAAAAGTGTTGCTATTAAATGCTGTGTATATTTATGAGAGATGAGATTATTTGCCAAAGCTGATGCTTTGAGAACAGACTAAACAACAACAAGAGAAATTTCGACACACACCATTTTATTTCAAATATAAAACTGTGCCTGGTCCAGCAACTGAGTTCAGCTGAGTCCGGGAAGTATGTTTGGAGCAAATAAAAAAAGATCTCAATGATGAGACTCAGTTTTAATAGAAACACAAACCTGATTACCAATCATGATATTTTGGGGGAGGAAAATAGAGAAGTTCACATGCTTGATGACACTGATGAAACAAACCAACAAAACAAACCAAAAGGCTACGGAAACGAACACACACACCATTTCCTGAGATTTAGTCAGCAATTCACCACTCACTAATCTGACATGAGAGTACATTTTAGAGGAGTATTTCAGCATGGCTGAAGTGTTGAGAGTCCAGCATAATAAAGGGGAAAACTGAGGTTTTGTATTAAGGGACAGATGCTACATTAGAAAACATATTCCAGGTCTTGGACTATAAAAATTCAGTTTGTGACACAATGAGTAGATTTCAGGCTGGTATCTTTGAATAACATCTATGTACCCTTCTTATACAAAACAAATTGTACAAAAAAACCTAATTAATACACTCACAATTCTTTAAAAGAAAAATACATATCCAGATAAAGGGCTTCTGTTTGGTGTAAACACGTGTCACAATCACCAACCCACAGTCCTGTATACTGATATATTAGTGCACTGATCAGAGAAATATAACTCTTGTGCTCCGAGTTGTACTAGTGAGTTATTACACCAAAGATCTGAGGCTTGTCCACAGGCCATACTCCCACTGGGCAGCAGCATAGTTCTGCCCATCTTCACCTCAGCTAAGGCTGAGGGTAAGACGGACGAGTATGTGAAGCACTACCGAATACACCTGACCCCAATTCAATTAACTAATTCGATCAGTTAATCTGGGTTAATAGCATGGCGCATGACACCTGCGACATCTGACTAGTAGCATGACGTATGAGCCACGCCTTGGTGCCGCTGTGGATTTCTGTGGACCAACTCTGCTTTTCCAACTCAGACACACTGAATGCCTCCTGACAGGGATTTTCCAGCATAAATCTTGAAACGTTTCTCCTTGCCTCCCCAACTGAACAAGCACAATGGATGACCCAGAGACCATTTAGGTACCAATCCCAATGCCCCATCCAAGTGTGATCAACTAAAAGATCTGGTAACATTAACACCTGATTGGATTCGCTATTAAGACAATAGAGGAGCTGCTTATTAATCATTGACTGTGAATTAAAAAGTTTAAAACAAACTCCCTTTGGGAACCAATCAGGTGCAGCGTGGAGGAGCCCCAAGTGTAGCTTCAGAAGCCAGAGGCTGTGTGTGTGTATGTGTGTGTGTGTGTGTGTGTGTGTGTGTGAGTGTGTGTGTGTGTGTAGTGTGTATCTGTGTGTAGTGTGTGTGTGTGCGCAGTGTTAGACATGTTGGCACAGGTCCGTTCGACGGTCTGCGTTGTTATGGTTCAATGGGGTGCTGTATTGGGATTCCCAGTCTCTCTCAAACACAGCTTGGAGCTGTTGCTGAACAGTCAGATCCAGAGACTGGGACTGTGTTTGGTTCACCACTAAAGCAGAGCCCGCTGTGTTCACAAAGTAGTCCCCAGACCAGTTAGAAGTTCCTGTGTAGACAAGACATTAAATATTCAGTACAAAATACTAACTCCAAAGCTTGAGTGGCAAAAATGACATCTATTCAGGTCATATAGAAAAATCACAAAAAACACCAATCTATTGGAATGTGACAGGAATGTCAATAACGGAACTGTCTTAAGACATACCAATATAAGCCACTTTATCGGTGACCATGTACTTGTTGTGATTGACTCTTGCAAAGGGAATCTTTTTCTGCTCTGGCGTGGCAGGCACAGTGAAGATTTTCTGTGAGAAAGATTAAAGCCGATGATATGAACACATTCAAAAGCTTTACAAGAAAAAGCCAATGAAGACAAGAGGACAAATCCCTCAATCAGAAATAAAAACAACCTCCAAAAGAAAGAGAGAGGCAAAGAAAGACACATCAAAAGAAAGAGGCAAAAATAGATAGATTGATCGATCGATAGCTAGACAGATCGACCAATCTCCACTCGGGGTCAGTGCTGATTACTCACCACCTGGATGTCCAGACCAGTCTTGGAGTCCTGCACGGAGGAGAGTGACCGCAGGAAGGGGAACATGATGGGAGACGTGCTGCCCCAACAGCTGATGAGCAGACGCACCTTTACTCTACGCTCATACGCCACGCGGCGCAACTGCGTGTCGATGTCAGCCCAGTAGCTACACAGGGGTTGGGTGAAACGTTAACTTCAATAGGTTTACAGAGAGGTGTTATAGAAATGCTGTACCATCAACAGCTGTCCCCTTGGCAGACAGGTTTCTGAAATGTGTATAGTTACTAATACTCTAGGGCTGAATCTTGATGTGTGCCCTTTGCCCTAAGCCCTGCACCCTCAAAGACTTCACGGGAATGAATTGACTTTATAACTGGCTAATTCATGATAGCTAAAGGTGAAATCCAATGTTCAATCAGTAGGCC
This sequence comes from Tenualosa ilisha, assembly GCA_015244755.2. Classification (NCBI taxonomy): domain Eukaryota; kingdom Metazoa; phylum Chordata; class Actinopteri; order Clupeiformes; family Clupeidae; genus Tenualosa; species Tenualosa ilisha. Next base: position 788,150 of record PYXC01002196.1, on the reverse strand, counting down.
TGCTGTTTGAGGTCACTGAGTCCCACTGAGTATTTAGCAGATGCTTTTATCCAAAGCGACACAGACTCACAACACGGGTTCAACAATTGAACACAGGCCGCCTGTTTGTAAGCCAAGCGATGTAACCACTGCTCCACCACGCCTACAGCGCTAACTGAGTGGGGCATAGGAAATTAAACAGGAAGTGAGTTTCTGTGCACCATTTCATTCGTTTGGACACTATTCACTATTCGTCTATACTGTATCAATCTTCTTTGTTCTTTTTCCAGCTGACAGCGTTCAGTGACCTGGAACAACAGGGCTGTGGATTGATTCACACTGGATTTCTCCTTTAAGTCTTTCAGTGTTTATGGGTTTGAGGTTGGGGGGGCACTAGGTCTAATAACTCAAACTGTAAATGAAATGCATGAAAGGCAAGTCTACCAAATCTCTGCTTACCAGAGCCCTGTTGAGCCTTCAACCATAGCCCTGTGGAGCCCTCAACCATAGCCCTGTGGAGCCCTCAACCATAGCCCTGTGGAGCCCTCAACCACAGCCCTGTGGAGCCCTCAACCACAGCCCTGTGGAGCCCTCAACCAGAGCCCTGATGAGCCCTCAACCACAGCCCTGTGGAGCTCACAGAGTGTTGTCGGTAGGCAGTAGAATGAGAGAATCTGGTACAGCAAAACAGCCATCTTACGCTTACTGATTGGGTCCATGGGAAATGATACTGAAAGTGAGCTCACGGCCCCAGTCAGTTAGCACAAGCTGCCGGATTACTATGCAGCCTATGTTGTACCAAATTCCCTTGTTCTCCTTCCTACCGACCGCACTTGGTGAGCTTGACTAGCAGAGCCATGCTTAGACGTACTCCACACCATCACTTCAAATGGATATTCCAGGGTCAATGCCCTCACTGGCTGACATCATTTGTGGTCTCTGTTCTATTAAATGTACTCGTTCTTTTTTCGATCAACAGCACTCTGTGACTTCTAACAACAGGGCCATGGGCTGATTTACCCTGGACCTTTGTCTTTAAGTACAGCAAATCTGTGGACATATACAATATGTTATGGACATAACAAAAAAATATATTAATCTCAAGAGGCCCTTTTACCGTTTGGGATGGGAAAACTCCATGGTAGGCAGGTAGTTCATAACGGCAATGTAGACAAACTGCTGTGCATCTTCAATGACGCTGAGGATGGAGGCCAAGTCCTGGGTCCTGCCCTCCGCACAGAGGGAAGGTGGAGAGCTCTGCAACACCATCGATCACTCAATTAATCAATCCAAATCATTTGGATCATTTGTGACACAACTAGCTGATTGATTTTCTAATTTTGTTTTTATCATCGTTCAAAAATTTCCTGCTTGCAACACAGCATCCTTAATCTTTTGGGATTAACATCTGTTGCTTTAGCAGCAATCCTTTGATGTGTTTGACATACTATGTGAGCTGGTACAGCAACTGATCTCTATGGCTGTCAGGAAGCTGCCCTACCGAAAGGTAGACGAGTGAATCAGTCCCATTGAGCTGGAGCTCCATCGGCGTATCCTTGTTGTAGGAGGTGGAGAACTCACTGGGCCACTGGATGGGCACGCTCTCCTTCTGACCCAAGTACCAGTACGCCTCGAAGATCTTGTCCAGGTCCTCTGCCAGACAGCCACAGTCATACACCACTGCACCAAGCTCCTTCACCTGCAGCGCGCATACAGCACACATACACACACACACAAGGAAATGATATCACAGGAAAAACAACAACACACACTCACACATATACATATATACACATGCACGCACACACACGCCCCAAATCAAACAACTTAAAACTGAGAGTGAGATGAGATGAGGCCTTCGCACAGGCGCCAACATGCTAGAAGGTTCTGAACACCAAACAAAGGCACTAACATCAGGCAAAAATACAAGGTTACAGTTAGCTACAAACAGAGACTTTATCTAATCTAACACACTGTTTTCAATGGCATCCGCCTTCAAGGTTCAGCAATAGGCAGAGGACACCTAACTGACTGAAGGACTTCAGAGTTCCACCGTTTGTTCTTTATCTCCAAGCAGGGTAAAGTTTACTAGGGCAAACTGATCAAAGCCATTCAGATTCGAAAAGTCCACATTTTGTTTAATCACAGATTACTTTTGAACAACTGGGTCACTGACAGCAAAACACGAGATTTCCAAATCTGGATCTCTTTTAACCAGATGAAATATTCTAGAAAAACTGGGCCCAGTGATCTGTGAACGGAGCCAGTCTACCTGTGTGAGGGATCTCCAGTCCATGTTAGCACTGCCAATGTAGATGTGCTTCTTGTCGACCACCCAGAACTTGGTATGGAGGACTCCCGTGGTGAGAGCCTTCATGGGCACCGTCTGCACGTTGGCACCTGCCAAAAGAGGTCACCGTCTCACTGCATGCTAAGCTGTAAAGGTGGCTCTGTAGTTCTTGCTAACAGCTTGTTACAAAAATATTGTTGACAAAAATATTTTTAATTGAAAATAATTAAACCAGAGGTGAAACTCTTGTGAAACTCCATCTCTTCTGGCTCATACTCAAGGAAACAGGGAAAGTTAAGTGTCACATCACAAATCTGGTCCAGACAACAACTATGCCAATATTACACAATGCTTTACTTATTTGAGCTTGTCTGCCACTTACTCATCACTTTATCAAGGCGTGCTGCTAATCGATGTTCTTAGGAGACCGCAGGTGTTGTAAGCAGCTCTTACCTGCTTTTCTCAGAACATTCCACAGATGTTACTAGCTGCCTTTACCTGTGTTTCTGAAAACATCCCACAGGTGTTACTAGCTGCCTTTACCTGTGTTTCTGAGAACATCCCACAGGTGTTACTAGCTGGCTTTACCTGTGTTTCTGAGAACATCCCACAAGTGTTACTAGCTGCCTTTACCTGTGTTTCTGAGAACATCCCACAGGTGTTACTAGCTGGCTTTACCTGTGTTTCTGAGAACATCCCACAGGTGTTACTAGCTGCCTTTACCTGTGTTTCTGAGAACATCCCACAGGTGTTACTAGCTGCCTTTACCTGCGTTTTTGAGAAACTTGAGGTTCTCCTGGGGCTGTGATTCTGAGGGGGCGTTAACCACGATGCGGACGGAGAGAGTGCTGGAGATCTTCCCCAGCCTCTGCAGGATGTCCTCACCCTGGGGGAATAGCAGATGCCTGATGAGTTGAAGGGACAATGGGCAAGATTTTGTAACAATCAAATAGCTCATTATGGGGTGAGGAATCTTTGGCTCCCTCTACCTACTACTTGTGAATTTACAGCATTTATGCAAAGAAATCCACGTTTTGGTGAGAATTTAGGACATTGGTGTAAGACACACACACACACACACACACACACACACACACACTGAAAGGGGATTTCCCTTGCCTGGTATCCCCTTAAAAATCTACTCTTACAGTAAAGTTACAGGAACTAGTTTTTCAATAATACTTCTTGAAGAGATTAAACACATCCTCCTTTGAGGTGATGGAATACCGAGGTATACTAGAATGTCAAAACTAAGAATAACCAGTTCCCTCATGCATAAACTAAATATGGCAGAGACTTCCTGAACTGACAAAGCACTATTTTATGCTGCATTTGCTCAATGAGCAACAACTGAAAAATGCCAACAAATTGTAAAACAATTACATTAACATAGCTTAAGATGAACAGTATAAATCCACATAAAATGTCTAATCAGTGACAGATTCAGGCCTAATGCAAATTCCCATAGACCTCTGTGACACTGCAGCTAACATACAGCACCAGAATCCACACCTTCCTCTACTTTTTCTGACAGGCAGGAGGAGGCAGTAGTGTTTTCAGGCCTGTGACTTCCCTATAGATTCCTGTAGTTGTAGTCTCACTATTCAATACAGCAAACTACATACAGTCAAGATTTACGATGAGCAGAAGCATCGAGCAGTGTGTCATTCTAGAGCAAACGAGGTTGTGTTCATGGCTGTTGTTCTTACTATAATTTTCATGAGAAAACAATACTGTGCTCTAAAGCTCACTTGGTTGGCTGTGGCTTTGTGGGTAAAAATGAAATGAACACAACTTAAGATTAACAGTATAACTTCACATAAAACTTAACACAGCAATGTAACACACTGGCTGATTCAAAAGAGGACATGGGGATCTGTAGTGGTTCATGGCTGATCATCTCACTATAATCTTCATGAGAAACCAATAATCCTGTAGTCTAAGCCCACCTGGCTGGCTGTGGCCTCGTGGGTTTTGGTGTCATTGTTGGTCATGGTCCAGTAGAAGGAAGCGATGTCGAGGCTGCTGCGAGCCTCCTGAATGAGGTGGCGCCAGGTGTCATAGATGGAGGGGTGCTTGGCGCTCGAGTTGAACTCCAGACCAATTGGAATGCTCTCCACCAAGGAGATCCTACAACAGCAACCACACCATCAACAACAGCGTCACTGCATGGTCACAGCACTAGATATGACCTCATAGGTCACTCTGCATCTCTAATAGGTCACAACATTCACATCCTCAGGTTCATGCTCACACTGGGCCTACGCGTAGCATTGCATCATACTGATACTAATACTGATTCTACATGCTCATCAACAACAACAACAACAATGATGACAACAACAATGATGCTCTTACTTGCAGGGGTCAGAGCAGGTGCGTGGCAGGGGGAGTCTGGGGCTGGAGACTTCCTTGGCAGCAGGGGGCAGCGCAGGCACCAGGAGGGCCTGGAGAAACAGCAGACCCAGCAGGATGGTGACCACACTGGTGAAGAGCAGGAGACACCTGATGTACTGGAATTAGGGGAATGGAACAAGGACACGGAGGGAGAAAAGGAAGGAAGAGAAAGAGAGAAGAAGTAGACAGAGAGAAAAAAAAGGAGAATGTCAAGTTCTGTACATAAACAAAATAAATGGTTGTCTTTTCACTATGAATCAATTAAGACTATGAGTGGAATGTTAAAATATCCATTTAAAAAAAAAATCAAGTTTCACAGAATCCTTTCTCCAAACAGAAGTCTAGAACTTCCCATAAACACACACACACACACACACGTCTCACTACCTCTTTTAGTGTCAATGTTTGTATATAATGTCAGTTAATAATTCGAGGAACCGCAAGCGAGCCCTTACTGCTTGTGACTTGGCAAGCCCTTCCCCCTTAGCCAGCTCCACATCCGCCATCTTCACCTTCGGCTCCACCATCTTTGGGAAAAACCCAGATGTATGAGTGAAATAGAAACCTACCGATAAGATTCTGTTGTCAGCTAGTTCCCAGACACCACGACCCTCAACAACTCCCGGGAATCATGAGACATGAAACAACAGGCTGGTTAGGCCCACTGGGATGTTTGAATGTGGGTTTGCTACTGGTTTAAAAGCACAGATTCATCTGCACCCTGCAAAAGCATTCTTCTTACCTAGCATAGATGAACACAGCAACGACTAGCTTCCATCCAAAACCATAAAAAAGGCTACACCAGATGCTAGAGTGGCCTACACATTTGAAAAGAATTAGACAGGCCCTCTAAAACTATCTTTTGCACTGGGTGAACAGAGAGCTTTTTTCTCTCTCCTGCTGGACCACTTTTTGCAAGAAGCACATTAACTGGGTGAAGAGAAATGCGTGTCAGAGACGTGCCAGGCACCATTTATGAATATCTGCTCCATGATAAGCTGGTTTTAAAGTAACAGACAGATAAGCTGGTTTTAAAGTAACAAACAGATTCATATTTTACTGATGTGCAGAAATGTTGCAGTTCATGTCAGCATATTGAACCGTGGGGGGCACACAGGTCAGTTCCATAAAGTAGCATTGCTTCCCTACAGTGAACAGAGAGCTTGAATTGTATGGCAGATGCAGCCCCTCTGCCGGTCCTTACCTTTGCATATGGAACATCTGAGCTCATCCTGGTGGTCATGATTAGTGGTCCATAAGCCCAACACGGCAACGTTCAGCAGCTCTGAACACACAAGAACGGGTGAAACTCATTATGAAGAATTACTACATTTCTGCATGGTTCTGTCCACATGTTATTAATGTCAACCAGGGGGCTGTTTTCTTAAAAGCATAGTTGCTAACCAACTAGTTACCAACTATGCTTTTGGGTGCCTGGTGGTTTTGTTTGTGCGTGCGTGCGTATGTGCATGTGTGCGTGTCTATTGTCACCCCTACCAAGCCCAGCATGTTTATAGTCATGGGACCCATGCCCCCCCCCAAATAACGGGGAAAGTACTGGCAGGGTGCAGATGCTCTAGTCTGCAGGTAAAGAACCCTGGTACCTGTTCTTGCTTTGACTCCTCTTTAAACACACACTTTCTTCTCCTACGATTTATTTTATTTAAGGAGTTAAATAAGTGAGGATTTAGCAGGACTATTATTTTGAATGACAAGTTGACCCAATAATTAACACAAGATGCAGTGAACAAATCTAAAGCACAAGCTTCCATAATTTCTCTTCCACCCCTTACTGTGTTCCTGTTGTAAATCACTTTCTGGTAGTTGTGTGGGACTGTTGTAGATTACTTTCTGGTAGTTGTGTGGGACTGTTGCCAAAGACATTGGATAAAGGAGAAATAACCCACATCACGAGTCACCCAAGTAAACCACAGACACCCAGCTCATCTGATCTTGTGCTGAGGTTTCCGGAGGAGATGCTGATGTGTGTCTACTGACAAGACCAGAATCTTTAATTTGGCACGTTTGTCTCTCTCTCCCTTTCTCCAGCCCTTCCATCACAATTAGGTCCTACCTTGTCTAGTAAAATAACAATTATGACCAGAGTAAAAATTTCAAAACGGCTCTGTAGTAAATATTCAGAATCCTTTGTAGGAGCTATTCCAGGCTTCAATCACCTACGTTTAAAGCTTTAGTGCCACTAGAATGAGCTGTGCTGCAATGGCAGAGAAGGTTTCTTTGCAGGACAAATGCCCCATTCAGACCAGTAAATTCAATTGTGGCAGTATGCATTCATGTGCTGCACTTTGTAAAAACAAAAACACGGCTGTCTATGGGCGTCCTGTCTTTCTGTACACACAAAGACAGCCAAAAAAAATGAAAAAAAATGACAAGGACAAGTAAAGTTGGCTATTTTTAGTCTGTATTTGTGTTGCAAGGAGGTACTGAGGAAGTCTAGGCCTACGTTCAAAACCAAGACTCATTAAAGAATGTAAAAAAAGACAGGCTAAAGTTGAAAAGCACACAAAAATGTGGATTTTCATCCCGATCTGTAGAAGAACTAGTGCCTCCGGGTAAGAAAACCCTACAGCTACATTTCAAACCCAGCAAAAACAAAATGAAAGTGGTTGCAGTCACGGGTATCCCCTTACAGACTCCAAGACACACTGCATCAAATCAATTTCAATCTATGCATGCTCACCAAAGCCTTCATTAGGCTCACACCTCTACTGTTATTGCCTATTTCAAATATCATTCTACATCAAGCAGGCTAGGTTCCAGTCTTTTCCTGGGGACTGCTACAATCAGCACTAAATGCAACCTTCCCAACACATTTGACCTGTATAGTACCGGAGTGCAGAACTGAGTTGACTTGTTTACACCAAACAAAAGGAACTGGTAAACTGAGGCAACATTACCATTGACGTAGGTTATACAAACACAAAATGTCCAATTAGATAAGTCATGCCTCGCCTGACTGAAAGAACTGGAGGTGCGGGAAAATACATACCGTATGTTGATTCTGATTTTAAACAGTTAGAGTGAATTAAAACAAAACAAAGGTAGTGTTAAAGCGATGAGCACGTTCCAATGACAAATTATAACAACATACCTACAAGGAAACTTGCAATCAGATTTCAGCTGGTTATTAATTGGCTCTTTCATATGTCAGTTTATGTCTTCCGAGGAGGTTCCTTTCTACTTCTGCTGTATTAACCGCTTGTTGTTCTTTCAGAGAACAATTTATCTGTTTGAGTTCCTTCTACGGTAGGCTACGCTGCGCCGGGCAGCTTGGTCATGTGATTACGCTCGCTAGTGCGACCTATTGGGGCACACGACCGCGCACGACGCAAGACGCAAACACACGCGCGCGCACACAGCTCTACCATTTCAACGTTTGTGAGTGACTGCCTGGGGCCAAAATAAGAACCACAAAAGTTGCCTAATGTAGCCACCAGATGGCGTCAAAGGATTAATCTAGAAATGCTGAACAGAAACAATTGACAGCAACGTAATTTCGTCAGTGACCTAATCGATATTCTGTGGAATGTGATAGGGAAACCCAATTACATTCTCCTTCTACCAAACAAAAGTTACAGATCAGTGTAGGTTTCAATTGATACAGAATGACAAATCAGTGAGCATGATGTACGTCTACGTAATTAGGCCAAGGCTACTTATGTGAGTTTAGTGACTTTTTAATAGACTAGTGTTTCTTTGAATTAAAAGGCCTTTTAGGTGATTTAAGGCCTAGTCTACACTGTATGCAAGTGGGTTATTCTACAACCAGCTGAGACTGGACCCACGAAGAAAAGCAAAATAAACAGACGGGTTTGTTATTCTCGTTTTAAAATGTTAGGCATTTTATACGAATAAGCATATACAAAGCCTGTGCAATCAATTATCACTATGGCATCTAGTAAAATTAAAAAATCAATTGACGAAATATACTGTCCACATTCAAAAGGGAGCAGGCCGTTTGGTAATGGCCATGCATACGTTTTTTATGCTCTGTAACTAAGTCATAAACGTCTGCAACGATGGCAACGTTTGAAGGGAGTGATCTGTCAGTTAAGGGGCGAGTCTTTCAGAGCCAGGAACCGATGCGACTCCTCCAGGATATACGATCAGGTGTGGAACTAACGCGGAGAGGAAAAAAACTGTCCCGGATACCCATGAACTTTGCTAACTAAGATATCCTTGGCCTCTCCAACTTCGTTAGTCTGATGGTAGACCTCTTAAAGAAGCTGGAATGAGATTAAACAAAGGCTAAATTAAACTATTCGGAGAGATGTTGGCCATATCAATATTTCAAGTGAATACATTTAAGATAGTATGCAAAACAATATATAATTAGGGGGAAGTTATTTTTTATTTTTATTTTTTTGCTGTAAATAAATGGTCAGTTTTGCCCTGTGCATTTACCTTAACGTCCGCATGTGATTTCCTTCTGTTGAAGGCCACATCACACTGCGTTGGCTACGAATGGGTGACCCAAATTGTGTTTAGGGTTTAGGTGCTTCGAATTTCGACAAACAAAAAGAGCATGACTTGTAGCCTAAAATCAAACGCTATCACAGGCAACAGTCTAGACAATTACAGGGGAAATGTTAAAGGTGAAAATGGGAAACATTACGTATGAAGCTCCGTGCTTTTCCAATCCTTTGCATGGTTTATCTAGGCTACCCAGAGTCAGTTAGGTAGCCTATGAAGGGTTTTCAGTTAGTCTTTCTCTGTAGTGGCTAAAAAACTCAGTTCTTCAGTTCAGAGTTTTGCCACATGGCGCCAGCCTGCTTTGATTGGCCAGTCTTTTATTGATTATTTTGCGCTTGTCTGGTGTGAATACTAGCAAAACGCGCCTTCCCCCAGCCTATAATGGTAGGGTTGAAGTTAAAAAGGAAGAGGTATTGTATGTGTGTGCAGTCACACTGCAAAATGTAATTTTTCATTCCTCTTTCTCTTCCTCTCTCCCCCCCCTCACCCTCACACACACACACACACACACACACACACACACATTTCTGTTAGACGTGAGTAGGACAATGATTTCATTCGGTGTACAATAACAAATTCTGCGAACCTCAGTCAGTGCCCACAGTTCCCTGTGTCACTTGATTGACATTTATTTCCCCGCTGATGAACATGGCCGTTTAACAGGCTGTTGTTGGTAGGTGGTAGGTGCACTCATTCCCAGTGGGGCTCTTTGTGACTACATGATGGAGAGACGTCCCTCCTGCATGTTGAGAGGACTAAGAGCAGATCAAATAAGCTGGTGGTGTAAATGTTGACAGAGGTTGACTGGAACACAGCAGCCCCTGGGCAGCTATTGTCCTCGTCAGAGACAGAAGGAGAAAAAACTAAAAACTCACACCCAGGCACCTTTCACCTCTCCTGGATGCCTCTGTCATTGTGACTCACAAACAATGAACACAGCTTTCGTTTATGACCTCATGAAACACGGAAGTTGGAGGTGGGCAGCAACGAGGGACATACCGCACATCATAAAAAGTACAGCACTCAGAATCCTACAGGGTAGACTTTCAACACTGTAGGTCAGAGCTGGTGCCAATCTGTCTCCGATCCCCTAAATCCGTTCTGGGCCAAGCCTGGGTCAAATTTGGATCCTTGACTGAGAAGATACAAGGTGCACATACAAGGGGATCATTAACAATGGCAGGTTTCAAGGACTGGGTTTTAAAAGGGCTCTGACCATCTGCCTGATACCCAGAGACATGTTATCGCAGAGGAGCTGTCATAAAAAGGCAAAGGTTTAGGATTAACGAATGACATATTCAACAAAAGAGGAAAATAATAATAATGTCTCTTTCTGGTGTGTCTGTGTGTGGTTGTGTGTGTGTGTAAGGAACAGTATCCACATAACGAGGCAGTAGTCCAGATTATGTACAACAGAAAATATTTCTTAGTAAAATGTCATAGCAATGTTCAAAATTTAGGCACAAGGTGTGTTGGTCATGGCATTTTAA